>JAQIXV010000206.1:0-67998 GCA_034700625.1 Tectocepheus velatus
CTCAATCGTTATGAGGTATCGATAGACCACTTTCTTGTGGTTGAAGTCAACGGAGAAGTGGTTCGTCTGAAGGACAATACGTCTGCCTTTTTGTCCGATTCCAGGCCTCGGAACGAATTGAGAGCAACTGAGGAACCGCTCGTTTTTCAGGTGTAGACCCGCTCTCACCAGAGCTGTCCTCGGAGTCGGACCGCAGAGAGTATTCAAATCTAAAGAATGCGGTTTCGGTGCCATTGATAGAGACGTTCAATGGTTTGAAGGAATTAAGACAATAATTAAATGAAGAGTTTTTTTGACACTTTTTTCGGTAAACAAATCCTTATTAACGATAAGTATAACGAAAACGGAATGAAATGGAATTGGATTTGAATTTGAATTTTATACTAAAAATGACTAAAATATTGAAACAAATCTCGCGATCCTCTCATCCTCTCAACCATTCAATGATTCAACAGTTATATACTTTTCTCGAGACTTAGTTTCCAATGATTTTTACAGTTCTCATAAAGTTTTGCCTCCGCACAGGTAGCCGGAAGTCTGACAGATTCTCGTCATTTCAAACAATAAAATTCGAATAAAATATTTTTTTCAGTAATTTATTTATAAATATATTTATTTTTAACACAATTTTACATAAAATAAAATGAATTTAAATTAATAATAGGAATAACTCTGTCTATAGCTATAATCGTAACTATTTTTATAATTATTTGTTTCATTTGAAATGTCTTTTTGGTGGACATGACTCACATCATCAGTTAAACTAAGAGTCTGTCCCTTCTTTTGAACGAAGAAAACTGTCATAATTGCGAATATGAGAACTCCCATCAGAACCGCCACTAAAACCCCAAATATATAATCCGTAGAAATGTGTTGAATGACTCTAAATATGATTATAGGCGACAAATGGCTCATAAAACAGCCCCCATTAGGTCCAGATATACCCGATTTGATGACTCCATCGGTATTCCAATTATTGGTTGTGTCGTCAAAATAATGACATTTAGTCGAATAGTCTGAACCTCCGTATGTCTTATTCCCCGTTAGAGTGACTTTCATGAGAGCAATGAAATCGTTTTTGTCTTCTTTACTGACTTTGAACTCATTGTCGAGTCTTTGGCCACTATTTGGCGAATGAACTGTTATGGCAACGATTGGCGACAGTTTGTGCGCCTTTTCATCAAAATTAAAGGGACTTTCGTCTGGGAATATCGTTACCCCATAAACAACACTATTGTAGACAATATTCTCCAAATTCTGAGAAATTCTTTTATAGTATTTCCATATTTTTCTTTCATTGAATTTGACAAAAGTGCTAACATTTCGCCATTCATTCAGTTTTGTCTTTAATGTCATTTCATTAAACCTCTTTTGATGAGTTAGAAGAGTGTTAGCTCTGGGATAGTCTGCTCTCGTCCCTAATTTTATGTACTTTCCGATAGGAATCTGTTTTGAACATAAACTCAGAATATTTGCGAAGATTTGTCTTATTTTAGAAAAATATTTTAATTTTTGTGTTTCACTGACTTTTGCATAATATCCGTAACTTTCGTTAATTTGTTTATAAACTCTTTCATCAAAACTATAAAAATTCATTAAATTTGTATAAAAATAATCTAAAGTTTTAATATTTGCTGAAACTCTACTAATTTTTGATATCCTATTCATGACTTCTAATAAATCATTTTTTGTCTTAAAATCTTTGGTTTCTTTGAACATATGACTGAAAATGTGATAAACAAGTGTGAGGTCACCCCTATGTCTGATATTTTCTACTCTTATTTGTAAGAAGTATTTCAATAGCAAACTATTGAACGACTGATTATAAGTTATATACATTTGACTCAATAATTGACTTAAGGCAGAGATCGAGTCCAATGAAATAAACTTTTGAGATCTTTCTATGAGATCATCGATGGGTTGACTTATATTTTCATAATTAGACGAAAGAATCCAATTATTGTTTGTTGTATTTATGAACTGACAGAAGGCATATCCGTCACAAACTTCTATTGAAAATGTTCTTCCATTCAATAGGTGTTGAGATGAGTTCAAAACAATTACTGATGAGAACTGAGGACGAGTCAGAGGGACCAGCATTTGGTTGTCATCACTTGTGACGAAAAGTTGATGAGTTAGGGGTAAACGGTTTGGGGGAACATTACAGCGATTGGCAGTAAATGATATCTATAAAAGTTAATCATTTGTTTGAGTCATTTAATAGCATTTCATTACTTATGTTTAAAATATTCTAAAATCAATGAGAATAACAAAATATGAGTGAAAAGAGTGTCTAAAGTCTAAACCCCAGTCCATACCTCATTCGTAGTCAGATTCTGTTCAATAGAAGTAACGCATTGATTAACGACAGGTCCAGCAATCATTTGTTTGTCCACTTGACTGCAAACGCCAAACCCATTACAAGCTTTCAGTGATATATTATAGGAACCAAACGGCGATATCTGATCTGTATTTGGAAATCAAATTAAAGTAATTATAAAATGCTTTTTGTTTTTTCCAATTATTTCTAATTATTTTTGTCTCAAAAGAACAAAATGAAGACAATTATCGGAATCGTTTTGGACGAGAGCTCGAGTATGTCTGACCGAAAATTAGAGGTATTGAATGGATTCAATCAATTCCTCGTCGATCAGAAAGAGATAACTGATGACACGGCGCGACTCTTTTTGGTTAAGTTTCACTCAAAGATATCAGTTGTCCTGAAAGGAGTGCCACTAAATGACGTCAAACCGATGACAGCCATAGACTATCAACCGCAGGGATGTACTGCTCTTTATGACGCGATTCGCCAATGCGTTAAAATAATGGACGAAGAGAAGACATCCGAAGAACGAGCCATTTGTGTGATTATGACTGACGGACAGGAGAATAGCTCCAAAGAGACAACTATGGATGACATCAGACATATGATCCAAACTCACGAACAACAAAATGATTGGACTTTCATTTATATTGGGGTTGAAATTGAAGAATGGATTCGAAGCAGTGGAATGCGATCCACTCATTGCTCGGCCGGATTCTCGAGGCCTCTAGACTTACAGTATGACCCGTATGGCATTGGAGTCCTCCCCCACTCTGGACCTCCACCTCCCTATCAGTCGCCACGTAGCCACACTTCCAGTCGTATCGCGAGTCGTTTCGCACGAATCAATTGTTTTGCGTCATCTGTAGATTCATTGAATTTGTCGGATGGTATGAGCGAAGGTGTGTCAGAGGAAATGGGAGCTATGAATGAAGCCGTCTCTTGTATCCGAAGCAGTCGGGATAAGACCTCTGAAAACCCCTTCAGCTCTAAGTCCGATCATTAATTCAAAACTTTATATATTTTGTTGGCTTAGAGTTTGATTCCAATTGTTTTCAAACAAATATTATAATAATTTAAAATAAAATTCTATTAAAAATGTAAACTTAAAATTTACCTTGGTATAAATGTAGTCGACTTATTATTCCATTTTTAGTAATAGTATTACTCCATTCCAATTGAATCAATGATTCGGATAAATGCCATTCAATTGAATCAAATTGTAATAGTTTTTTGATGACTCCTTTGATCACAAGCCGTGTCTTCGATGGAATCGATATAATGTTTTCTTCATTTCTGTTGAAAATGAGATCAAACTTTTTGTCATCGACTCTGACATAAACCGATTCAATGAAGACAATGGGAGCGTTGCCTTCAACTACTTTGACAGTCGTATAGGGATTAAAAAGTTTTGAAGTCATGTCATTTGAATCAATTAAATGTAATCCAAACATATGTTCATTAATTTTCATGGATTCTGAGTTGAAAACTAATTCTCTTTTATTTTGTATGTCTTTTGTTATCAATAATTGTTTTTCATCAGAATTGATAGCACAGGGTTCCAAAGAATCGGAATAATGACAGTTCCATAGATAGCCAATTGATTTAGACTTATCCGGGTCTAAAAGATTTGCCGTTAATTTGACTTTTCCTGTCTTTTGTCCGATTGATATCATGGATATGTGCTTTGACTCATCGATTATATGTTTGGATGGCATCGGATATAAAGTAAGTGATGCTGTGCTCGACAATGAAGTCTCGTTACCCATAAAGACATTGATTTCAAACTTTGTTTTTTCGTCAAAACGTTTTGAATAATCGATTTGATAATCAATTGAAGTCATGTCTTGGAAATTGAATTTGATTTTTGGGTTATTTGTGGTCCAAACAAAACTGAGTGCTTCTGGTCTTAAAATACACGAAGGAATCGATACTTCACTGCAAAGCCATTGACTGTAACACAAAGTTATAATTATTTCACACATTTCTGAAGCAATCAATTAATGAGTCATTTATTTTGATAATAATTTTCAAATGAAATCTAAATAATTGAGTCATACCTCAAGTGTGAAGTGATTTGTTGTTGATTTGGTTGTGGTGTCGGAAAAATTGTGACGATTGGCAAACTATCACCACTTCTTAGCATTTGATGGGAGGCTTCAATGACTGTCCTGTCCTCCAATTGTGCACTAATTGTGAATTTATAAGATATTGTCTCCAATGAAAACATTTGACCCATTAATAAAAGACTGGTTTTGTTATTGTCTTCGATTATCTTAAAGAGTTGATCACTTATCAGATCCTTACGAAAGGGTAGTGTTATGAGCGACCACTTGAACACAACATTTGTCGAACCTTTCGGTGAATAAAAATAAGAACTGAGACTAAATGCACCGCAAAGTGGCAGAAGTGTCGGTCCTCTCAATACTATTTGTGGGTCGGTATCACTGAAAACATGTCGTTTCGTTTTCTTGACAATCACTTCAATGTCTTCAGTATTTGTTTGTGTGAATCGTTGTCCATATTCTCTGATTGTGTTCGCATTGAGTGATATCTCGAAGAAGTTGACACCAATCGGATAATCCAATGTAATCGAGTGCTGAGTTTTGGACAACCATTTGCAGTGATTTAATCCAAAAGACTTCAATCGATTTAGTGTTGTATTTGTCAGATAATAGTCACAAACTTCTTGAGAAAACATTGTCTTCGGAACAAATATATCGACCGATCGCTCAAAGGTTAAGATAATATTAAAGCCGTCCTCTGATACGAAACTCTGTTCTTCAATAACTCGTGGAAAGGGAGAGACAATACTGAGGGTAAAGCTCTTGGGATCCGATACTGAATGTATGCCATCGAAAGTTGGAATAACTACTATTTGCTGAGACTGTGAATGATTTAAAGACTCAGGTATTGTACAACTGTTTCCTTTCTTATCATTTATTAACATTTCATTTGATTTATAAATTATTCTGCATTTGAGTAATGAATTGAAACTATTATTGATTTGACTTTTATTGTCAAACATAACAGTAATTGAATTCTTGTAATTTGTGGTCAAATACTGTTTCGGACTCATCTCTGAATAGAAAACTATTCAAAAGAATAAAGTTTTGGTTAATAATTAAGTTTTCAAAAGTTATTAAATAAATACCCAAATCGTTGTCATAAACAAAAAGTTTGAAAACATTTTTGGTATAATTAGATTGAATGCCAAACACGTACTGTCCATCTGTCAAACAAATGACAAATTATTTAATTTTATGCAAAAAAGTGTTGATTCTAAGCATCTGACCTCTCGTTAAGTTAATATTACATACAATTAATGTTTTATTTATTATTTTGGCCTCAAATGCAAACACAGTGTCATCCTTTTGATTAGTCAAATAGCAATAAATGTATCTAGGTGATGTACCATTGAAATATCCGAATACATTTATCTTCGAATAATTTAATTTTCATTAATTAATTTGAAATTCAAAACTATTGATTGATTTCTCACATCTATTGCTGTATTTGTCGGCACTATATTTGGATCGATTGATGAGATATAGGAGCAGTGATCAGAACTATCGCAACCACAGAGTGACGGATCCCTTGACGTGACAATAGTGTCAAAACAATTAGTGTTTCGTAAAAAATATTTCAATCATTTGATGTTTTTTTCTCTTTTTGTGTTATTGAAAGTAAAAGTGAATTCATTTGCAAATAATTTGTTATTTTAGTTATTGTGTTGAGTCTGATATCGATCTAAATTGTTATCGGATTTTAAGCATTTCTTATCATTAGTTCAGAGAATTTTAGTTTCAAAAAAATTTGTTTGTTTTACAGGAAATTCGTTATAACCAATGAAATAATGAAACATTTGTTTAAATAATCTCTAAATTCTTGAATGAATGCCAAAAAAGAATTAACAAAATTTTTGGATGAATTCAAGTATTTCTTTGAATGCAATGAAATGCAGAATAAATGCATTCATTGAACACAATATCTCTTAACTTAGGAATCACTGGATTATGTAATTCAAGAGATTTTTGTTAAGAAATTAAAGAAATAAATAATTGAATGAAAAGACTTACAGATCACACGAACATCCCGTTGTGTCGTTATGTCTGCAACGACCGCAAGAGTTCAAAAGATTTGATAAACTTTTTTGATCACTAATTTCAATGTTAAGGCCACAAATGTTTTGAGTTTTTGTTATGTTTTTGGACTCTAAAGAATCACATTCTGTTTTACAATCATTTTGAGGACACCTTGAGCATTGACCACACTCATTCTTTTTGTATTTATTTGCATTGATGTCTGAGTTGATGCACATTCCCCTGCAGTCCCTCTTTTTGTATATACTTTCGATTTCTGTGGACTCTGTTTGAGTCAATTAAAGAATTTCGCGTCAATTCAATAAATTCTTGGATTTTATATTTTAAAGCAATTCATAAGTTTTAGAGAAAAACAAATAAAATAAAACAAAATAAAAAATAGTTGAGACGATAAAAATGAAACGATTTGTGGGAAACCCTTAAGAAAATAAGTCAAAAGGGGAATACACTCACTGATGCAGATTCCAGTGCAAACATCAATAAAAGAGTTTCCATTGCATTGATTATTACAGTCCAGATATGACTCTCCATTACATAAGTTATGGCAATCAAAGCCATAATTAGTATCTAAACCGGTATCGCCTTCAGTACAAAATCCACAGCTATTGAGGACTGCCTTCTCTTGGAATCCGATTTTCGAACAAATCTCTGAATTATTTGCAACTATTCGGAGATAATAACAATAATGAGAAGCGTTTTGACAAACAAAATGTCATTTATGTAATCAAATGATATAACTATTCAATTATATAAACTTTTCACCGAACATCAGGATAAAGTAAAAATGATTATCATGAATAACTTACCAAGATATCCATCGTTGACTTGGTTGTCAATCTTTGGAACACTTATTATTATTATTGCAAATAATAGAGTTATCGTTCGTTTCATTTCATATTAAATTGAATTGTCTTTTAGAGAGCAAAACATTATTTGTATTTAAGTTATGGTTTGAATCTATAAAAAAGCAAAAAATATAATCTCTTAGAGACAACACTTTTTCAAATGTAGGATCAGATGGTAAACGAGTTCATTATATACATCGATATTAGGTCGACGGGTAATCAATTCAATGCAAAACAGAATTCATTCAAAACTTGTTTCAAAAAAACTCATAAAACAGTCCAAAAAAATGAATTTATCGTTTACTCGATTATATTCTTTTGAGAGAAAAAAAACTTTTCTATTATTAAAATCGTCAAAAATATTAGCTCTGAGTCTGTCCTTCGTTACGACAATCCTTTTTGCGTGATTTCCACCGAATTGAATGTTTATTAAATGTTTGACTCAAATAAACCATTAATTTTTGTTCAGTTGACTTAAAACGACTAAATGTAATACAAATACAAGCATTTGTTGCAAAGAATTTGAAGAAATAAATTAATTATTTTAATGATTCGTAAAATCGATTGAATCACAAATGTTTATAACTTTTGGATGCAATATTCAGAATGGAATGATCTTGTTGATTATTGCTTCTAATGAATGACATGACATTGTTTGAAATTAATTAGATTACCAAGAACAACTTTATTAAATAACATAATTCACATAACAGTCGAACAACTCTTTAGTTCTGTTTTAAAAACGGAACAAATAATTAAAAGGTGTTCTCGAATAGGATTCGGATGTTATTTTAAAATTAGCAATGTAAATTCATGTCTCTTTATGATTTATCACTAAAATATTTATCAATTTTAAGTTAAATTTATTTGTTTTGATTGAAATGATTTATTAAATCAGAAACAGAATTATGACAAAACTCGAAAACATAATGTTCTTGCTAAACAAAGAATATTTACTTGAATAATTAAAAGGCTGTTCAATTGTTATAATATTAATGATATAATTAACAGCAAAAAAGTTCTTACCTTTGGGTGAATTCAAACATAAATCACATTTTCATAAATTCATGGTTTTGTCGGCGAAAATAATTTTTATGCTGACATTCATTTGAATTATTCATCAAATGATATGAAGGCATAAATTCTTTGAGATATTAAATGTTTTGTTGTGTTTGAGAATAAAATCGATACTATTTTTCTTTTGGGAAACGATTGTTAGTATTAATGTATTTCTAAAATATAAGTATTTCAATGAGAAAATAATATACGATTTGTTGGGAATGTTTTCTTCAGTTATTTTACGAGAATTGACATCAATTCTTAGGTTTAGAATTAAAAACACAATTTATTTTCACATTCAATGGGAAACCCATTGTCTGTAATGTTTCGCAGTTGAGCTGAAAAATGACATTCATATGAATTTATTCCCAAGAATTTCAAAACTTAGAACTTTTGTTAATAGAGTTAATGATATGAATATTTCGTTTCTATCATTAATATTGAATTTTTACACACAATTATGTGTAGGAAAATGTTGTTTACTTTGAAATATCCTTGGTTCAGTTATTGATTTATTAATGTCTTTACCTAACAATACATGTCTTATAAGATATCTGTTTGATATTAAATGAGTCGGAAAGAAGAGTCAAACACAAGATTTTTCTGTAGCCCACAGGTGTTGGCAATGAAACATTAGAGATCTAGCTCATTCATGTATTTGTTACTACCTTGTTTAATATCGAACAACTATGAAAGAAATCAATTGAAAAGATATGACATTATTTTAATGATTAATTACATTTTCTTTTCAACACATATTGATATTATGTATTAAAATCAATCATTTTATGCGATCTTATGATATATGATATGATATTAGGCTTTGAATAATATTAAACCACTTTTGCACACAATTACACCATTGTATTGAGTAATTCCCTTTCAAATAATTAATGAATTTCAATTCCCAAGATTATATAATTTTGTTATCATTTTTCAACTTATTCTCTGAATTATTTAAAGTGACAAAACTATAGATAAAACTAACCCTGGTTTTTCTTAGACACAAAATGTTAGGCGCCGATAAACTGGAGGTTAAGCCCAACCGCCCACTCGAGACGTATACGAATATATTCGATAAGTTCCTCAACAATCAATCTATCGGTATTAATAGCTCGATAACTTTCAAAATTTTCATCTAAATTTTACTTGGTAATTTCAAAAATTCTTCATTTTAAGTTTCAAGTTTCAAGTTTGATTGAATAGTGTTGATCTAGCTTATTTGGTAATTCAAAATATAAATGAGTTCATCTTTTTTGCGGAAAAGATTAGTTAAGAAAATTTATTTTTAAAATCGATTTTTGAATAAATAAAGGGTTTTATAGAGAAATACATAAAATTTGATTTATTTGTCGAATCAATAAATGCATAAATAATTTGGGATTATTTTTGGGTTAAAATAACAGAATAACTGATATTTTTTGAATCCAATCCAAAGTTAGTTGTCGTCTGAAAAGCAAACAAACTTGAACTCAATATAAGGGTTGACTCAAACTATTTTATTTCATTAAGAATTCAATTATTATTATTTTAGAGTAAAATTCCTTCAAAATAATAGCTCTGACTTTCAAACAAATGCTTCAATGCATTCATCGGTAATCAACTAATAATTTGTATCATTTTTTGCCTCCGTTTGACACAATTGTGATATTGTTATAAATAAATTGTTTGGCAAACAGTTTAACTCAACTGACAATTGTCTAAAACAATTGAATTGATTTCAAGTTTATTTGAATTTGAGATTCAATTATACTTTAATGAGTTTTTTTTAAATAAATAACCAAAATATAGCCTCAAAGTCAAAATTATGGAAAAAGTGATCCATTTCTCAGACTTTCTCAGAGTATTATTGAGTCAAACAATTGTTTTATGCATCGAATGAACGAATTCTGTAAATAAATTCAGTGAAAGTCAATCATTCAAAGAGAAGCCCTGAATGTATGTCAAGGAAATACATTTCTATTATTTAAAAGTCTGAGACTCTGACTAATAGACTTGAAAATCATGTCTCGAATGAATGTTTTCTCAAATAGTCTGTAATAATGCATTTCATACCAAATTATATCATAATTCATGAATTTATTTCACTTTGAAATATGTTTTGATTCAAAAATGATTTGTGAATTGAAAATGCATCATGGTCAAAGTTTTTTAAATTTAGATTTTTGTTACAATTGAAGTTGCAAAATGAACTGGAAACATTTCTGTCTATTTTTCTTTATTTGTTTACATTTTTCTATCCTATAATTTATGAGAAAAGTTGAAAAATCTTTAAAAACATCAAATGATTGATTGATTTGAAAAATTTGAGACAAAATATCAAATGTATTGAAATTGGGTTTCAAGACATGACTTAAAATTTAAAATTGAATTCTAATCTGATTTTAACATAAATTTGTTTCTCAAATCAAAGTTTATTTTGGTTTAACTTTTTTTTTTATTCAAAGACAATGAAAAAGCATTTATTGATTGACTTTGATTTCGAGCCAACTGTTGATATCTGTTCCCAAAAGAACTGAACAAATGATCAGAATTTTTATAGTCTGTCCCAAAAAGGAAGAGATGCGCCGTAAGGATGAAGAGAAGAGTTCTCAAACGGATTCAACAAAAGTTTATTATGAGCTGAGCCTCAGCTCAACCTCCAAACCATTCTCAAGACTAGAGTGACTCAAAGTGTGCGCAAACATTGCTTTCGAGAACTTGTGATAAGTTTTCTCAATATTTTCGTTTCGAATAGATTTTGAGAAAAGAGATCAGAAATAGTGAATCATTTTTGAAGATAATTATTAAAATCAATTAATTATTAAAAGAAATGACAAGTTTTCCAAAACACTCGACTTTTTATAAAATAATCGCTTTTCTGATTGTCGTAAGAATTAACTGATTATATGTTTTGCTAAACAATATGTTCTAATCTCTATTTTTATTCACCAAAAGGTGATTATATTGTCATCGATGGCAGTATTAGCCGCAAAGAGATGTCATACGGGAGTGGCCTCTGAAGAGGAATACAAAGGACTTAAAAGCGATTCAGAAATCTCTACATTTTTGTCAAATTATTTCATAAAACTTCATATACTCCACACTCTGTGTCTGATATGCGGTTCCTTTTTATTGGTCCTATCGTTCATAGATTTGGTGCCCCATAGAGACGAAGACCTCTCATTTGCCTTTCATTTTGTTGTAAGTCTTAAAATTAACTTTAAATTGATTGCAATTAACGATAATTTAATTTTAGTCGGTTTTTGTGATCGCAATCATCGGTTTCGCTACACTTTACGCCTCTTATGTCGCGTATGAGAAGCCCTGCACCGCAACGAAGGACAGCACCTGTTGTTCGGTAGTAATAGCGCCGAAAATGTTTGACAGTTCCGGTCGATCGCCGGTTACGGCTTTCAGCAAAAAAGACGGTCCGATGATAGCTATCGTTATTCTGGACGCGACGGCAGCTCTTCTACTGCTCAGCACTTCTCTAATATATTTCATAGATATGCGAAACGATGCAAAACATTCGGGATATCTCACAAAAGTTCATAACCATAACTATTTGTCGCGATATTAATCTAAATCTATTTAATTGTTATTTATTTTAGAGTTTTTCGTATTATTTGTATTAAATTTATTCCAAATAAAATAAAATTTACTTTAAATTCAGAAAATAATTCATTTATTCATTAAAATTGATTTAAAAAACAATAAAAACGGTTTTTGTTTACATTTTTGGACAAAATTGTTTATATTTGAGAAAAAGTATTTTTCCATTCAATGAGTTGCGGAAAATTCCGGTCAAACCTAACGTTGACTGACATTGACCTTCAAATGACCATTAATGACCAATTAATGACCATGAACATAATGAACACATTCGCTAAATTCAGTGTCAAACTAAACTTACGATGAGTTTTCTGTCGGTGACCATCACTTTGATCTCACTTTGAATGCATATAACCTTGATAAAGTAAACAAAACTAATGGTCAACTCAACATGATGAGTTTATTTCAGTTAGCAGTGACTTATATTCTCATAAAGTTCAATGAAATTCCGTAAAGAATTGAATTTTAACAAAAAAATTATTTTAGTTAATGAACTGAAGCTTTCATTAGTTGGAGAATAGTTTTGCTCTAAAATTAATTCTCAAAACTTTTTTCTAAATCAACAAAACTGTCGATAATTTTCCATTTGATAAAAACTGACGATTCATTTGATTAGAAGATTTGATTTTATTTATTCGCCATAAATATAATTACAATCGATTTGATGAAAATATTTGAGTCATTCGTAGAAAAGTTATTTGAAATATATTTTTACAATAAAATCATACAATAGTTTAACACTTCTTTAAGATAAGAATCATTTGTATATCAAAAGTCGATTTAATTTTTAAAAATTGTTTAAATTTTAAACAAAAAAAAATAAATACGAAAATCACAATAAATTATATTAAAGTCAATTAATTTTAAGAACTATTACTAAAAAAATGCTAAAATTTACAAAAAAAGACTAAATTTATGCAAAATTTGTGTCAATTTCGGGGATTATTGATTGTATCGAAAGAAAGACTAAATAATTGATATTTTCATAAATAACTGAAAAAACATTAGAAAACGTATCAAACTATCGATTGATTAGTTTTTGATTGAATTCAGTCACAAATCAATAATTTTAAACAAATATCAAAAAACAATAAAAATTATATCAAATTAATAAATATTTTGATGAATGGTTTGGAACCTAAACATAAGTCGATTGTTGATTGTTGTCATCGTATTCGTCGCAATCGCTGTCCTCTAAATCGCAGACAGGAATGGAGTCTTTTTTAAGTTTTGAGGTCTCATCCAAATTGATGTTTTCATTTATAGACCCGTTATTTGAAGTATAGGTCAGAATATTCTTCCGCTTATTGTTATTCCACTCATCCGTCAGTTTTGGTAAATATAAGTCGAGATATCTTTGAGGACTCGAGGGCTCTGACGTATCGGCGAATGGAATCTCGAGGTCTTCCCCATTGCGTGAGAGAAGTGGCGAATCCTCGCACTGACTGACATCTCTCTCAACGAAAGCCCTGTCCTGAGAACCATTGCATGAAAGCTCTATTTGACTGTTGTCTGAATTAGATTCCAAGTCATGGATCTCATTGACTGAAACTTCAAACAAATTCGAAGAAATTGGTTTATCATTAGTGTCTGTTTGCGCCAAATCGAAACAATCCCAGTGATAACCTTTGGAGGGGACGGACAGTCAGTTAGTATTTGGATAGAAATGTTAGACAATTATATAATTCATGCAATCAATTAAAGGTCTATACCGTCGGCGTTATGAGAGTTAGTTAAGGAGTTTGACGGCTCTTCAGTGAAGACTGTAAGGGAAGGAAGCGTTTGTTAATTGAGTCCAAACCACCAAAATTTCAATGGAATTCAATTTAATTAAAATCCGAATCACTTACCGTTATCTTCAGAATCACAGAATGAGGCTCTGGTCGGAGCCGTTGAAGCTTTGGAAGCGAGAGGTTTGGCATCTGTTGGCAAACAATCCAAAGGTTTAAAATAAATGAAATCAAAATATAAGCAAATATTGAATACCATTAAGTATTTTGTTTTGTTTTTTAGAGTCTTTGTTTGGATTCGACTTATTATTTGATTCAATCATTTGCGGCGAAACCGAAGCAATCGGAGCGTTCTTTTTCGTAAAGTTCTGAATGAAGTTCTCATTACAGGCATTGGTTTCCACTTCATCGGTAGTGTTGGCGTAGGGTCTGTCGAAATTGTTTAGGGTTTGGAGGGGATCCGTACACGATGTTGGCCTTTGAGGTAGATTTTGGACGGCTGGGGGAACACTCATCTCTATGTTACTGAACTTTGAGTAACGCTTTAGGTTTATGGGGACGTCATTGTTCTGATTCTTCAATAATCGTTCGCTTTGATCGATATTATTAGTAGTTCTGTGCGTTCGGGACTTGTTCTTACACTTCCAACAGAGGGCCAAAACCAGTCCGGAAAAGGCCAGGACTACCACCACTATTAGTATCGCAATTATCTCGTCAAATGTTATGTGAAGTTTAGATGAAATGATGTTTGTTGTGTAAAGTCCCTCCCCATTGCACGTAATACCGGTGGCATTGATGGGACAAATACATCTGAAAGTGCCAGGGAGGTTAATGCATGTGGCGGGGGTGTGACACACAGGGGTCGACAGTTGGCACTCGTCAATATCGTATTGGCAGTAAAGTCCGTGCCATCCATTATGACAGTGACACTTCGGACCCAATGATGTCTCTTCACAAACCCCTCCATTTTGGCAAAGACTGGAAGAGCAGAATCGTGGCACTTGACAATTGATTCCCGTAAAAGAGGGCCCACACTCGCACTTATAACAGTTGGCGATACCAGTCTTGCAGAGGGCCTCGTCTTGTCGGCAAAGACCACCGTTATGACAGGGAAGTGTATCGCACGGACTGATGTCTATTTCACAGTTAATTCCTCTATATTTAGGTCCGACACAAACGCATTGATAGGAGCCGTTGACGAGATTATGACACGTCCCTCCATTCAGACACGGCTGCGACTTACAGACACCGACATCCGGTTTAAAATTACAACTGAACGCAACGTTCGCTAATGTCTTCAGAACAACCGCCGAAGACGTGGACGCGATATGTAATGGGATTTGATGGCCATTAATAAGAATATTGTCTAAACAACCGATGAATCCGAGAGTTATTTCTTCGCCTCCAATAGAGTTGGAACGGGGTTTGACTGAACCGCCGAAAAACAGGTCAGCGTTGAGTTCAAGGCATCCGGCGATTCCCGGAGCAAACCCTCCGCCTCTGTATTTGCGATCGAGTGTAAGGGAAGCCGTATTGGCTTTCCTTTCAACCAAAATCTCGTGCCATTTGCCGTCACTTATGATTAAGTTCTCGATTCGTATCAATCCCTCGCCGTTTCCACAATCGAATCGGTATTGAATATATCCGCCGGCGATCTGAACCACAAACCAATTGTTAGATTCATTTAAAAGGATTTCTATTCATAAGAAAGTGATACAAACCTCGAGAATGTTATACGATTTGTCGCCGTTTTGAGTGAAGATATTAGTCCTCAACTGTTGGCTCTTAAACCGAAGCGATATTTTCTCGACTTTCTTATGGAAGGCATATCTCGCGTATGAATTGCCGTGAAATGAGATCGGATTCAGTTCTGGTTTCAAATCATTTAAACAATTATTAAGATTTCAAACAAAAGATAATTGAATACAAACCTTCGTAACAGAAGGAGACGTCGCGATCACTGCTGTGACACGTTTCGGCGTTTTGGTTACAAACGGGACCCGATTTACCAAAAGGGCACTGACACAGGTATCCCAATGGCGACGATACAGGAAGGCATTCCTTGAAAGACGGACAGGGATTTCGGGCGCATTCGTTGACAATGACTTCGCAAAGCTTTCCACCGAAACCCGGGTGACACGCACACCCATACCTGTGCTCATGGAATGGTGAGACAAAACTCAATTTGGATGTAATGATGGAAATGATGTCATTTTCGCTGAGAATGAGTTCGTCGCGACACTCGCCGTGTTTGCAGTTAATGTGCTGACACTCTGACGTCAATATGAAGTCTTCCAAAAGTATTCCCAACTGTTTCTCGATTCCCACTTTACTCTCAGAAACCTTTGATTTAATCCATTGTCGGGAGTAATACCCGCCTCTGGTTCGGGAAACGGCAAACAAAACACTAATATCTCCCAAATTCTCGTGACTTCGTCGTAGTCTGTTCTGTGGGTTCTTGTGTTCCGTCGGTTGAATACTAATTATTATTATGTCTTTCATCCGAACGTTGAATACGTTTTTCATGACTCGAATGAATGTCTTCTTATAATTAGTGATAAACTCTTTGACAGATATTGATCTCAACTCAACGACAGCACTATTTTCGATCATCTCTTCGGTAATGACCGTCACTTCCAACTCAACCGAACCGTAAGTCATATATTTTCCGTCACTAACCGTTACATTGATTTTATACTTTCCGGCGTCGAGTCCGGGAAAAGCAACTAAAGTGCCGTCCGTTGAGTCAATCGAAAAGAGGTGTTTGTCGTCTTCATTAGTGATACCATAACTCAATTTATCGAAGGGATCGTCATCTGTAGCGCTGACCTGACCAATGATACCGCCCGGGAATTGTTCCAAAGAATTGACGGCAACAGACAAATGAGATATTTGTGGAGGAATTCTTGGCTCCTGAGTGACCAATACTTTGACCGTTGCGTTTGAGTTTAAGGGAGGGTTTCCAGAATCTGTTACTTGAATGACAAGAGAGTAGTTTGTCTGCAAAGAGTGGTTGAAAACAGTATTAGTGCGAAGAGATGTGTCCTCATTGACCAAAACAAAGCTATTGTTTGTATCGCCCGAAACAATTTTCAGAGTAAAAGGTCCCGAATTGGCGGCGCTGTCCCCGTCTTGTATATTGAAGTTAACGATAGAATGTCCGACGGGTCGGCCCTCTTGTATGTGAACCGTATAATTAGTTTTGTCAAAAAGGGGCGGATTGTCGTTAGCGTCAGATATTTCGATGTTAACGAAGACTGAACTCGAGAGGGGTTTAGGCTTTCCGTTATCACTACATACGGCTTCCAATATGTATGAAGAGATCATTTCTCGGTCCAAATTCTTGCCAACAGTTATGATACCAGAGATGGCGTCGATTTGAAACTCTTTGTAAGTGAGAGAACCGCCAGTAAAAGAATAGCTCAGATTTGCGTTCCCTGCAGAGTCTGAATCAATGGCCACCAATTGTATAATTCGGTCCCCGACTAAAGAATCTTCTCTAATGACAATATCATACGAGCGCTGAACAAATTGAGGGCTGATGTCATTGATATCATTGACTTTGATGGTCACGTGTGCGTCACTCGAAAGGGAAGGGACGCCACCGTCTTCTGCTCTGACAGTCATAAAATACTCGCGAGTTGTCTCGTAATCGAGTCCTTTAACGACCGAAATAACTCCGGACTTAGAATTGATGGCAAAACTTCCGTTTTCGTTACCACTCAGGAATTGATATTTGATTTCAGCGTTAATTCCGGTGTCTTTACTCGTGGCGAACACTTTGACCACTTCTTCTCCAATGGAAGCGTTTTCAGAAATGTTTGCGAAATAGTTTTGCATTTCAAACTCAGGCGCGTTATCGTTGATATCCATTACATTTACAATGAATATAGAGTGGGAATAGAGTTGAGAACCGCCCGAATCGTATGCTTTTACTGTCAGGTTATAAACCGATTGACTCTCTCTGTCCAGAGTTTTGGCCAAACGAATGATTCCGTTCTTCTCATCGATTGTGAACTCTTGGCTTTCTGTCTGAAGTGAGTAACGGATTCTTCGATTGACTCCGAGATCGGCATCAGTTGCGGTCACTTTTCCGACAATGATTCCAATGGTTGAGTCCTCGGGAACATTGACTGAGTATTGACTGCTCGAAAATTTGGGCGATTCGTCGTTGACGTCACTGAGGAGTATCTCGACTTCACTCTTACAGGTCCAGTCCCTCCTCTGTTCGTCACTTATATGAACCTCAAACAGATAGGAAGCCCTACTCTCTCTGTCGAGTAAACTCTTTGTCTTCAAATGACCGGTTTGTGGGTCTATTTGAAAGTGATTGTCGACATCACCAGAGATGAAGTAATAGAGTTTTGCGTTATCCCCTTCATCGACATCCGTAGCCTCAACTGTCAGGATATAAGTGCCGGGACTGACCGCTTCACTGACCAGTTCTACATATTTTGATTTGAGACAAATGGGTCCGTTATCGTTAGTGTCCAATATATCGATTGTAACCATAGTATGGGTCGAAAACCTTCCGTCGGTGACAATGATTTCCAAGTGATAGCTATCGATGGTCTCGCGATCGAGTTCTTTACTGATTTGAATCTCTCCGTTCTGTCCGATTTCGAACTGATTGAAGGGATCGCCACTCAATATATAATAACTCAGTTCTGAGTTCTCATCGCTATCGGAGGCATCGACTGAGACAATGATTGTTCCCAACGGACTGTTCTCATAGATGGACGCCATATACTAAATGTCAAAATTGAAAATTAGAATTAAAACAATTATAAAACAATTCAAATATAACTGACGTTTGGGTTAACAGTCGGTGGGTTGTCGTTGACATCAGAGACTTGGATATTGAGAGAACTCGAGTTATAATGTGTTCCGTCAGAGACTCCAACACTTAGGTTATGATAGGCAGAGGTTTCGCGATCCAAACGTTTAATGAGTGTAACCCAACCGTTATTCTCGTCGATGGCGAACAGCTGTCCCTCATTTCTCTCTAAACTATATTTCAATGCATTGTTTGAGACATCGATATCGGCATCGATTGCGTGCACTTTCATTATGGATGAACCGATTTCCTGGTCTTCAGAGACGACAATATTATAAGAGGTTGAGTCGAAATAAGGGACGCAATCGTTTTGGTCCATAACATTGATCAGAATATTCAGGAAACTGACGGTAAGACTCGATTTGTCTTTGACTTCGACGGCCAACACGTGTTTAGCTTTGACTTCTCTGTCCAATTGTTCTGTCAAATGTATTTTACCTTGCTTGTCGATTCGGAACTTAGTTTGGTCAGTCTTATCACCGAAGCCGACAATCGCGAGCTCCACGTCCTTAAGTCCGGCCAAATTCACGTTCGCTATAACTGATTGTCTTTTGGTGTCTTCGTTAACAAATATCTCATATATTGAAGTCTGTCTTTTGACAAAAGGACACGAATTCGTTATCTCAATACTGACGGGAACCACATCTTCCAATGCTTTAGAGGTTTTCCGATTACTTCCATCACTCGCTTTAATGAAGAATTGGATGACATCCCCAACATTTGAGCTCAAGTTTTGTCGGGTATAGACGTGACCGCTCTCTGATGTGATTCCAAACATATCGAGTATATAACCCGAGGGTCGGGTCGTGTTCTTTGACTCATATATGGAATATCTAATGACATTGTTTTCAGAGTAGTCGTCGTCGTCGACAGCCATCACCGGCAGAACAGTGGCACCGATGGGAGCGTTGGCGCAAATGACAGCTTTATATTCATCGACTATAAAACGGGGAGAGTTGTCGTTCTCATCGGTTACCGCAACTCTAAGATTAGATAAACCGATTCGTTTACCCGCGTCTTGAGCGGCAACTGTCAGCCAAAAGAGTCGGTGTCCGCTCTCTCTGTCCAGTTCTGATCGCAGACTAATATTACCGAAATTGGAGTCAATATTGAAATATCGTTTCGCGTTATCATTAATGATGTGGTAATGAATTTGACCGAAGATTCCTTCGTCTCTATCGATGGCAGTCAACTGAGCGACAGATGAATCGATTGGAGTCAACTCATTGATGGCCACACTATTGAATATTCGGGTGAATTTGGGAGAGTTGTTGTTCGCCGGCTTCACTGTAATCAAGAGCTGAGTTGTTGTGGAATAGACCCCATCCGTCACCGAAATATTTAACTCATAGTTTGAAATGAATTTTCGACTTCTTTTGGGTTTTAAGTTCCAAACAGTGACTACTCCTGTCGTCTCATTCATAGCGAAAGACAAATGTTCGTTACCGGAGAGGATCTGATACCGGAGTTTGTTTATGTCACTCGAATCGGGATCGTTGGCAACAATTCTAGTGACAAACTGACCCTTTTCTATGTTTTCATCGATTACCGCTTTAAAGATCGGAGAAACTATAGGTTTATTATCATTAATGTCCAGCACTTCAACCCAGACGTGAGCCGTTGAAGTGAGGACAGGAGTTCCGTAATCGGTGGCCATTACTGTGAAGTGATGCATACGTTCCGTTTCGTGATCTAAGTTTGTCTTCAAATATATGTTTCCGTCGTCGGGAGAGACATAGAAATGAGATTTGTTTCCAATTATCTGATACTGAAGTTTAGCGTTCAGTCCTGAGTCGGAGTCAGTGGCGCTAACTTTGACGACATTGGCCCCAATGGGCGCCGCCTCTGATATCGAAACATTATACGCGAATTTAGTGAACATCGGAGGGTTGTCATTGGCGTCATCCACTGCACACAGAATATCAAGTTATAAATATAGTTCTAAAGTTAGCAAGATCCATTAGAAATCTCACCGGTAATAAGCAGAGGAACGGTAGCACTCATTCCAGAGACAGAATCAGTACCGGATATGATTAGATTGTATTGACTGATGGACTCGCGATCGAGTTTTTCGATTACAGATATCATACCTTTTGTAAAAAAAATTCATTAAACTTAACGTCAAATAAAAGTTCAATAAAAGCATTAAAAAACTCAAAACAAATATTGAGTTAAAGGAGGGGTCGTTGCGAGCGATTCATACAAACAGTAAAAGCAAACATCAAAAGCAAATCATAAAAAGTTTCGGACAAACGATAAATATTTTACTTAAAATGCTTTTATAGTGGGAGTACTTAATACGTGAAATACTCACATAAACCGCTACTAATCGCCGGATCTTTCAAAACAAAATTGAATTGAATTGAAAACGAGTAATAAAGTGCACAAAACCACCAAAAGATAGTAAGAAATTAAGTGAAACATAAAAAGAAATTTCAAAGAAATCAAAATTCTATTCAATAATATTCGGAGAAATTCATTCAAAAATCAAAATAAAAACTTTTTTTGAATTTGATATCAAGAAAATCAATAGAATGAGAAAAACTCACCCGAATTGAAATCGAGGGAAAACTCTTCGTATTCATTGCCAGAAACGATACTATATATGAGTTGCCTTCCGTGAGGACTCTCCGCATTCATTGTCAGGAAAGGGACTGACGGTGGATGGCTTTCGATGACAGACACCGAGTAATACTGTTTATCGAATAAAGGCATTCCTCCGGAAACCATTTTTATTGTTATGTTTGCGAATGACTCGAGAGGTGTCGAACCTATTCATCAATTCGTTAAATGAGATCCAAAACATAAATTAAAATATTGAGGAAATACCCGAATCTTTGGCAGAAATAAGTAAATCATAATTAAGCGGATCGTCAGAGGGATTGGCCGATCGGGCCATTGATATGTGTCCACTGACGGGATTCAATGTAAATAAATGGTTCGGATCACCCGATACTATAGAATAGGTGACCATTCCGTTGAATCCAACGTCGAGATCGATTGCCTGAACTCTTCCGATTTGAGTTCCGGACTGAAAGTCATTACCGAATACGAAATAATATGGAAGACCGACGAACACCGGCTTATTATCGTTGGCGTCGTCCACAACAATCTCAACCATTGCGTGCGCGACACGACTCTTGACGAACAATGACTTCACTTCAATCACTAATTCATATCTGAAAATTGAAACTCAATTTGAGATTTGATTTTGACATAAATTAATCGTTTAATACCTGGACTTCTCTTCTCTATCGAGTGGTATTCCCCGCGAAAGTATAGCACCAGAAGTGCGAGCGATACGAAATAATTGGGTCGGATTGAGGATACGAAAAGTCAACGGTTCGTTCAGTTTGTGTCCATCGATTGTCGGCATTAAGAGTGTCTTAACTGAAGGAGTGTTCTCTGGTATGTGTCCAACAAACTTCTCATTAGTGAAACGTAAAGAACTCAGAGGAATAGGTTCGGCGGTAATTGAGATCTTGGCCTCAGTCGTGAATTTTCCATCAAATACTGAGACAACCATTTCGTAAATGCCGTCCAAAAGTTTGTCGTCTGAAGTGGTGATTGTCCCGGAAGTGGAATTTATGGCAAATTTTTTATCGGAAGACAATGTAATTGGAGTCAAATTGAAGATAAAGTGGTCGTGACTTTCGTCGTGTTTACCAAAATCACAATCAGTGGCAGAAATCTTAGTGACGATCACATCCTTATAGGTTGGAAGCAATACAGTTGAGTGATAGTGACTGAGCGATAGAACAGGAGCGCAATCGTTCACTGGAAGACATTCTATTTTGACCAAAGCGTTTGTCACTGCTTTAAGACTCGGAAACCCGAGATCACTGACAGTAACCGTGAAATTGAATTCTCTCTTCATTTCGTAATCTATACGTCGGGCCAGACTTATAGCACCCGTTCGCTGATCAATGGAGAAGTACTTTCGTCCCATTTCTTCGACAATAGAATAATTAAGAATCGAATTATGCATTGAGTCGTCGTCTTCGGCTCTGACCACAAGAGGTAAGTCCTTGTCGTCGAGAATAATACTACCGATTTGGGCCGACTCTAAGATGTGACCAAAGAATACGTTTTGTTTCCAATAAGGGATACAATCGTTGACATCGATTACATTAATGAAGAGCTGAGTCGTGTCATTGATTCCGACTAAACTCGTGGCCGATATCGTCAGCGAATAGTTTTGTTTGAGTTCGTAGTCAAGCGATTCTCTGATCCAAACCTCTCCGTTGTTGACATTTATTGAGAATTTGTTGTCATTATTACCACTAATTATCTCGAAATATAGGGTTTGTCTACTCGTGGCCTTTAGTGAGATTATAACGGTTCCGATCTTATCGTTTTCGTTGACATCAATTGAATAAAACTTTTCTTCGAATTTTGGGGGAGAGTTGTCTGGAATACTGACAGAGATGTGAACGTTTGCGGTACTACTCAAAGGAGGCATTCCTTTATCTGTGGCTTTGATTACGAGATAGTATTCAGACTGTTGTCTGGCGTTCAAAGGTTTTGACAAATAAATAAATCCGAGGTCTTTGTCGATATCGAAGACATTGTCAACATTTCCAGATATAATCGAATAATTGATTTTGGCATTACTTCCAACGTCTTTGTCGATAGCCTGGACCTGAAGTACAGACGTACCGATGGCTGACGTCTCCATTACATTGGCCTCAAAATAAGGCGAAATAAAAGTCGGGGTTTCGTCGTTGACGTCAATTATATTAATGGAAACCTTTGCGAACGACCGGTTGTGCATCGAAAGGGTCTTCACTCTTGAATTGTGAGCTTCAATGACAAGCAAATGATGTTTTCCCGACTCGTAATCCAGTGATTCTTTAACTTTGATTTTTCCGCTCCAAGACTCCACTTCAAACTTCTTAAGACTTTCTGGAGATGAAGAGGAATATATCGAGAAAACGATTCCATCACTAAATTCTCTGTCAGAGACACTCATCTGAAGTATTTCATTGCCTTTCGTTATATTCTCCAAAACATTTACAGTATATGAGTCCTGAATGAAGGACACCCTCTCGTCGTATACATCAATCAAATTAATGATCAAATGAGTGATGACTGGTCTGATACCATCGGTGATAGCGATCGTCAAATTGTATTTATTTGTCAATTTGTAAGACAAAGGTTTGGCTACAATGAGAGCCCCTCCATCTCTGAAGGCGAATGTGTTTCCAATATTGCCATCCATTATATGATAACAAAGTCTGTCGTTGTCCTCATCGAAGGCCTTAATCAAAGTGACGGCATATCCGATGGGTTCGCTTTCGCTGATCGATATTTCAGAGTCAAACGTCTCGATGACCGGCAGCTGATTCTCTTCAGGGTTTCTCTCTTTGGGAACCGATAGCATTCGTATTATTAATCGAACTTCAGATGACTTTTGAGGAGTTCCACAATCAGACACAGATATGATGTAATCGTATTCTCCTTTCGGTATTCCGTCTTTAGTGGTATGAATGGCACCACTACTCGAATCGATTGCAAACCAGTTATAGTCATTGCCTTCAATGAACTTATACTGAAGAACACAATTCTCGTCATTGTCTCTATCGATGGCAACGATCTGACAAATGGGTGTCTTCTGTGAGATATCATTATATGCCTGACATCTGTATATCGAAAGAATAGCTTTCGGTTCGTATTCATTGACGTCAATCACATTTACGATAATAGGAGTTCTCGATATCATTGTCGTTACGACCGCTTCTTCGCTGTCAGTGTTGTGCCGTTCGCTGACTTCCATATCAATGACATAACGTGATTGTGACTCTCTGTCCAATTTGTTCTTCAATTGAACCAATCCGTGGTCATCAACACTGAAGGGAACGTCATTTAGAATTCGAAATTCGATTTGAGTTTCTGTCTCAGAGTCGAGATCCGGATCGTGTGCTTCGATTTGAATTAGATTTGTTCCGATCGATGCGTTTTCAAGAATGCGTCCGTAATAGAAGGCTTCGGCAGTTATCGGCGGCAAATCGTTTTCGTTTGTAATACTTATATACAGTTCTAAAGATGCCGTCAGAGGAACAGCTGCTCTATCTTTAGCCACAATTGTCAGCCAATAGTGAGAATTGGTTTCGCAGTCGAGTACTACAGACGTATGAACGTTACCGATGCTGTCGATCGAGAATCTGCCCAAACCGTCGCCACCGATGATCTCATAAACGACCGGCAAATCGCTGTCTTCATCGACTGCAGTCACTTTAGTCACAAAACTGCCGATCGGAAGGTTTTCTCTAACCGTTGCGGTCGCGACAATGTCCGGGAATTTTGGCGATAAATGATTTTCATTGACGTCTTCCACTTCTATTATAAGGGTTGCCATAGAAGACAACGATGGCTCGCCTTCGTCTCTGGCGGTGACTGTGATGTTGAAGATTTGAATTTGTTCGAAGTCGAGCTGTTCTTTGATCCGTATATTTCCAGTTATCTCATCGATGGTAAACGTATTCGAATCAATTGAATAATGAATTTTACCGGACTTTCCCTCATCGCTATCGAAAGCAGTTATTTTCATGATTCGTGAGCCGAGAGGCATATCTTCACGAACTTTGATGACATATGAGTTCTCATGAAAACGCGGCGGATTGTCGTTCACGTCTGCAATCAGTTCCAAACAATTAAAGACAATTCAATTCATTTAATATAATACAAACCTTCGACACGAATAGTGACAGTCGATGTCGAGGACAGGGAAGGAGAACCAGAGTCGTGAACAGTGACATACAAAATGTATTTATCGATCTCTTCTCTGTCCAAACTATTCTCAAGAGTAAGGGTTCCGTTCTTTTGATTGATTGCAAACAAATTCTTATATCCTTTAAGAGAGTACTGAAGCGCAGAGTTTTTGCCGTAGTCTTCATCCGTGGCGTAGATCTGACCGATTATATAGCCTTTTGAGGCCGACTCGGAAACACTAAATGCAAAATTGTCGACAACAGGACTGTTGTCATTGACGTCTTCTATCACAACAAGTAAGGTATGGTTAACGCAGAGCTGCTCTTTAGCCGAATCGCAAGCAGTGATCAAAAGCTTGTATTTGGAATGTCTTTCGTAGTCAAGAGAGTCGATGACAATTAGATCTCCACTGAACTGATCGATATTGAAGAGCACTTCATCGCTATAGTGGTTACGATTGTCGATGTCGTGTGAATTCAATGAATAAATGAGATATCCATCGAATCCATGGTCAGGATCTTCAGCCTTAAGAGTCGTTATTTTGCTGCCCTTTTCCACGTTTTCCGGAATAAATATCTCTTTCGGAAGGTTTGGATCAAACTCTGGCCGTCGGTTCTTATGTTTCTGAAGTTCTTCGACGGAATCGTCAGTTAAGAAGTTGTCGATAGAGTCGTACTGAACATCCATTGCTTGTTGTCGTTGAATCATAAATGCGGTTAACTTCTGAGCGACGGCCGAATCGTTACATTCGACTAAAATTGGATTTTTTGATATCTTTTTATTGCTGTCGACTCTCTCACTGTCGTCGATGACATTGATTTTGACGTAAGAGTAGTCACTGAAGTAGTGGCCATCAGTTGCTGAGATCGAAAGAGTCCACTTTAGCTCAGAAGGAGAGGTGTTTTTCTCGAACTCTTCCTTCAAATTGCACGTCAGCCGCAAAATACCCGTATTTTCGTTCAAATTGAAACACTTTTCAGCGCTCGGAGTAAACATCTTATAGTAGACGACACTCCCTTCGTCCAGATCTATAGCAGAGAAAGTCATGATTTCAGTCCACGGCTTTGTATTGATTGGAATGTTTGCGGTGCAGTTGTTTCGCTCGAATTGGGGTCTGTGGTCATTCACGTCCTTCAGAGTCAGGTTCAGTGAGATTTGGGTCTGCCTTCTGAACGGTTCGCCCCAATCGGAGGCGCGAATAAGTAGCTGATAGTGATGTGGACCTGACTCGTAGTCCAGAGTTCGGATCGATCTGATCTCACCCGTGGAATGATCGATAGTGAATGGCAGTGGAGAGGCTGTCGGCGATGACAACTCGTAAGTGACTAACCCGTTATCACCCGAATCGAGATCAGTGGCCATAACGCGGAAAACAGAGCTGCCGTTTGGCTTATTTTCATTGATGGCAATCGAAACCTGAGATTTTTCGATATTAAAAACCGGATAATTGTCGTTATCGTCCATCACATTGATATGCAATTGAGTTGTGGTCAGAGGCGTAGACCCGGTCTGAGCGCTCACTACTATCATATATTTTTGGCGCTTTTCTCTGTCCAATAGCTTCCGGGTAAAGACAACCCCATTACTGGTGATACCGAAAACGTCGTCGTCGTTACCATCGATTATATTATACCTTATATTCTGTCTGTCCTTTAGCTGCACAACAGTTGCCTTAAGTTTGAAGACTTGAGTCCCGATTAAAGACATTTCGTGTATTTCAGTGTAATAGTGATCGGAATCAAATTTAGGAGAACCTGTTTTGGCACCGTTTAGGTTAATAACAATGGCCTGAGTGGCGAACCCTCCGCCACAGTCTATCGCTTTTATCATCAGATTGAAGACAGAAGTGGTAACACTTTCGTTGAGATAAGGCCTCACGGGTTCGATATTATAGTCATTGGACGAGGAGTTTGTGATTTGGAACAAATGTGTGTCATCGCCGTCAACAACACTCACGTGACATATCTCTCCGAAAGCACCGGAGTCTTCGTCAGTCACGTGAACAACAGCGTAGATCGGGTTGAATGTCGATCGAGTGGACAGTTCGCTGTGTTGTTTGTATGTGATTCGGGGCACGTGTTTGTTGACCGGCACCACAGTTATGGTCACTTTGGCTTTGGATGACTCCAGAACTTGTTCTGAATGATGAATACCTCTGTCTTTTGCGATGACTGTCAAGTGATGTGTTTGCGGACGATTCGATTCGGATGAGAGGCTGAGCGGACGAGTGGCTGTTATTATACCCATCGTTGGGTGGACTGCAAATGTCAGCGACTCTTCTAAAAGACTATAATATATTTCACCGTTGAGTCCGATGTCCGGATCGACGGCCGAAACGCGAATAATACTGCTATCGATAGGAATATCTTCGGTGACCGACACCTCATATGACTCGGGATAGAAAAACGGCGACAAATCATTCTTATCGGTGACCATAACATTGACATTAGTTTTGGTCTTAAGTCTTAGCGCTTCGTTTCGGAGAGAAGTAATGGTCGCACGTATTCTGAGTTCATATGAGGAGCGGTACTCGCGATTCAAAACATTTGTAAACCCGGATCGCAATCGGATGAGCAAAAAATAGAAGTCCCCGACATGTCTCGACTCCGCCTTAAATATCTTATCGAAGTCTCCGCCCACTATCTTATACCGGACCACAAGAGCCGGATCTGTGATATAAATACCCATCTTTTCGGAAGACTGGGCATAGATTTTGCCGAAAGAGTTCTCAGGTATCGACACATTATATGACTGTTTTGTGAACGAAAAACTCGATTCGGGGTCTGTGTTAGAGGCGACGGTCGGGTCGGCGGTCGGCTCCTCGTCATCGATGTCTAAAATTGATTGTATTGTCAACTGATGGCCATTGGCTGCGATGGGTGTGGATGTGGTGTCGACGCTATGGTCGACGATTGTCTCACTATTTACATGATTTGTACGAAATGTTGTAATAAATAAAATACTAATGAATAACAACGATGTGGTTAACGATGACTTATGCGGTGCCATCAAATACACCATAAATGACACCACTGTTGGTATCATTGAAACCTCGAAACGAACCGTTAGTTTTCAAGTCTCTAATTGAATGTCTTTTAACGAATTCATTACAAAACAAATTCATTTAAATGATTGGTTGTCGACAACTGAGACCAAAGATAATCAAAAAATAGAGTTTCTCTTCATTTAAATCATTCATTTGTTGAGAAGAGACGACGTTTTCGACGCATTGTCTGCAAAATAATCAGAAAAAAGACCATTGAATACAATGAATACAATTAATGGCAACAAAAAGTATATTAAATTAAGAAATAAAATCATTATTATTGTTATTATTCATAAGAAAAAGAGATAACAAATTAGTTTATGGGAAAAGTTTTTTATTAAATTACTTTTTTTGTTGGGAAGTGTTGTCAGATTTGAGACAATTTTCAGACTAACTCTATGTCTCCCTCTTTGTGTATATGAGTTATCTGTCGGTAATATTAATGGTTTAGACGACAATCACTTTGCATAACAGTAATGAGGAAATTGTAGATTGACTTTAAATGAGAAGATTATTACTGCTTTTCATTGTCATCACTTCCAACCATTGAGAGACCAGTTCCCAGAACCTGATCACTACATACACACACTTTTTAACTTCAGATGAGTCTCTGACAACACTTTCAAACGAGAGTTCAGTAAATAAAGAGAGAAATACAAAACACAATGTTTTTTGAGAGTCACAGAGAAAGCCAGGAATTGGTAGATATTAAAAGCTGTTTTGTCGCCGCCCAGAGTGCTATGATGTGCTGTGCACTGCTCTGGTAGAGCGCTATCTACTATTGAGTAATGCCAATGGATTTTCTCCTTCAGACAAAATCTATTCCCTTTCAATGCATTCCCTTCTCATAAACTCTGGGCTTATGAAGAGATACGACAGATATTGAACGATAGGAAAGCCTTTCTTTAATTGTCAGTCCCTTTCAGAGTCGGGGAAAGAGTTTGACAAATGAATCGCTGACTGATATCAATATAGTAGTCAATTACATAACTGTTATATCTGTTATAACTGTCACTTCTTCACCATTTCCTTCTTCTTCTTAATTACATAAAATGTTTATTTTCTTAAAACTAATTCTCTTAAAGTTATTACACTTTTTCTGCTCTGTTTTGCTCTCAAAAGTCGAACCGAAAGACAAAAACTGGAATCAAATATGTGTTTGACTGAAGTCAGAGATAAATATATTTATTGTTTATTCTATTCTTGGCTTTAATTATAAGCAAAAAATCAATTTTTATGTGACTTTGAATTAATTGAAGTTTTGAAACACATTTAATGATATGAAATGGATTTGTAAGAGTATTCCTACATTTATAGCATTGATAGCTACTTTATGATCAGGGTTGTTCAAAAGGGCTCTATCAAGATCACTCCCATTAAGTAATCTATTTTATTGTTCTGGAACAGTTGAAATTTAGGTCTCGTGAAATTGAAATTAAGTTAATTCACTATCTCTAAGACCAGACCCGCCTAGAAATCGATGAGTCTGTCCGCCTCTGAAGCGATTATAGCCAAACAGAAAACAAAATAATCAAAATTTCAATACACGACGAGTCAGGGAATGTTTGTCAGGCAATCAAATCATTGATAAAATAATTTTCTGGTATTTGTTTTTTAATCTCGAATGCCATCCAATATTTGAGTTCAAAACATATATTTCTTTTCACACAAAAAAATCTATTTCGTTATGTTTACGATAATGGATGTGAAAGAGTAGTAAACAAAATAATTTTCAATTAAAACTTCAAATAAGAAAGAGGTCACGAAATTAAGTTAAAGTCAAACAAATAATAGCTATTCATTAGTTTTACTTCTTATATGTTAACCAAGATTATGTCCAATATCTTAAACTCGAGTGTGTTTTGAATAATCAGTTATGAAATTGATTTAAATATTTTCATATCTCTTTTCAATACAACAAATATATTAATCATAATCAGGAAAACACTTCGAAATGAAAGAGAAATTCAATAACACATTGCTATAAGTTTTTTAGTTTTCAAAATCAGTTAAACTTTTCATCTAATCTCAGATTTTTATTTTGTTTTTACAGCAAAACTCATTCAAAAGCCTTGTATTCAATAGATTATTGAATAATACATTCAATTAAAATCAAATGAATAAATGAATTTTAATGACAAGAAAAAAAACTTTTCTATTGTAAAAACAAATGCAAAATAACTTTTATTTCCCCAAATTTACACAAAAAACTAATTACACGTTTTTATTCAGTGTTTTTTTATCCACAAATTAACCGTTTTTTGGCAGATGTTATCGTTTTGTGTAGAGATGGGCCACAAAAACAAGAGTTTAATTAATTATTTAACAAAAGTTAACAAAAGTTTCACTCTTTAAGTGAATAGATGTTTGTCTTTTGCAGATATTATTTCCTCTTTTTTCTAATGATTCAAATGAAAGGCTTATTAAACACTTAAATTGTGATTCGTTTTGATTCAAATATTTATATAATACTATTTTATTCATATTATTTGTATTTAAACTTCTCTTCATATTTAGTGGTTATTAACTCTAAGTGAAACCAGAGCTGGAAATCGATTGAAACAAATGTTTACTCTTAATGTCAATTAATAAACGATTTTGAGTTAACGAACGCTTATATCGGATATGAATATAAAGAGTTATTTTGATTATAAGTCCACTTATTTATTGAACGAAAAAAATAATTTTCATATCAAAAAATAATTATATATTCGGCTCTTTTGCCATCAATTTATGAGTTTCATAACATTTAAGCCATAAATAAACAGAATTTCGCTTTTTATTGAATGATATCTAAAAGTTTATATCCAATGATAGGATAGGATATAAAGTCAGAGGAATTCCTTCTTATGGCTATAAATAAGGAGAAAAATAGACGGAAAAACTTTTATGTCATATTAGATATTGAAAGTGAATATATGGTGACTAACTGTAAGCTTAAGACTTGATTCAGTTAAGGACATAAGATAAGGACAAATATCGATAAAAAGCAAAGCGACGGAAAAAATAAAATAAAACAAAAGAAAATACTATAAAATAATTTGTCGTTTCACTTGACTTACGATATGTGAGAAACAGTTATGAGTGACAGAAGAGAATATACACAACAAATCAATTGACATTTTTATTGCTGACACACAATATCTCTCTTATATTTTTGTTGATAACAATATTAAACTCGAAGACAATGTTTGATATCAAACTCAAAGTATATCACAAAACAAAACAAAAAAAAATATCCGAAAAAGCGATTCAATGGTTTGTGCCGTCAGTCGTGGCTTACGTTTTACTGATTGGTTGACTATTTGTTTGACTCACTTCTTGACCATTTCATGTGAGGTTTATGCCCAGTCTTTAGGCATTTAACTCGCACTGCATTTGTTGTGTCTGTTATGCACTGCTTTACACCACAACTCTGACTAAACACTGAGTGGAAGGCCTAACACTAGTCGTGTAGTCTATGAAACGATTGGCAACAAAACTGGTTCTCTCTTTTAAAAAGAGTCGCTATATTTTCCTCTATTTCTCTGTTTCTCTGTTTCTCTCACATATTCACTAAATTCAGTGCACAAACGAGACATTAGGGATCATTCATATTCAGCTGACTGTGGCTGTGCTCAGGCTGTGCTCGGGCTGAGGCTGACTCTGCCTCACAGATCTGTCTCTCTCTTTATGACTAACTATCGGCCCCTTGTTTTTATGTTCAGCTCTTCCTTCACCAATGCTTCGCTTTTTTGATTTTTGTAGGAAAAAGTAGTTAAGCAGGCATTCAGTCGTTCAGTATTTCTCAAAATATTCTTCGGTTCGACATTTTTTTTTCTGAACCATTGAAAGAGTGTAAATTCAGAAACACTTTTCTCACCGCAAAACATAGATTATAAGTAGAAAAATAGTGAAGTCTTTTAATAACTCTTAAGCCAAACACCACTACTGACTGTATTGTTGCTCTGTTTCTGTAATTTTCAATTTGAAAACTAATTCTTCACTTTTCCTAACTTTGAGATATAAATTGGTTTCAAAAAATAACTCTAATCTATGAACGCCTGTCATATGTTTGTACTTTTCTTACGACCGAAGACCGAATTTCTGCTTAAGTCACGGAAACTTCAAAATACAATAATAATAATAAATTGTTTTTCAAATTTAAGGCAACGGATATATTCTTAAGAGAAAAATATATTGATTTACTTAAAAAGATTTCTTGTTTAAGAAAAGGCTATTAAGAGAATCACTTTTCTTAAGAGGCGTACATATATTTATTTATCACAATTTTCAGTTAAAATCCAGAATTGCATAAATCCTTTGACTTTGGGTCCAAAAAGTACTGCTTCTCTATTTACATATAATCAGATTTAATGCTTTCCTTTTTCTAATTTCATGTCTTCAGAGGACTTCACTCTTCAATACAATTAACATATTGTGTGACAGAGTGTACGCCACTATCGCAACGAGTGATCAGTTCTTCTCATTTGACTGAAGGGATACTCCGTCTGGACTACTGAATATCCATTGAATAGTTGTTCAGCGATTTTCTTATTTTTATTTTCATTTTATAATATATTTTACTTCTGGGCTCAGAATAATAAGTTCTTAGAGTTCAAGCCATACATTAGACTGAGAATCGTCTCTAAACCTAAACCACTGTAGACTATAGACTATAGTATTATATAATTTCTATTCCAAAACCAGACTATGAATGCATACATAAAAAGCTATTATGAGATGAAAAAAAGGCATTCCTTCCAAGAGATAAGACATAACTTTTTCTCTGTATGTCTGTCCAATCACCGGAAAAGTTTGGGATATCAGTGATGGGAACGAATAATAAAAATTGAAAGAATAAGAAATCGTATCCTTTGATTGTGTGGTTTGTTCAGTGCTTTTCTGTTTACATTCACAACGAATTCAAATCAATTGAATTAAATTTTTCACATTTTATTATTCAACTCAACTCTGGTTTTGATATTATATTATATTTCTTTTTAAATGAAATTTTATTTTTATTCTGAATTTTCATTTGAATAAACATCGAGTCTCTTATAGACACAGATTGAAAGCGAAGATAGCGATCATAAAAATGAGATTAATTTTGTTATTTCTATTGAAAAGAATTATTTGAGTAAAGAATAGAAAAAATATATATTCCTATTACGTTATCAACCAAAAGATGAATAGATTAATAGAAAATTTTTATTATCTATTCAAAGGCTAGACTATTAGATTATATGGTGAATGAGGTCATTCACTAAATAATTTACTTATTCATTAATGATTAGACTATCGGCTATTGTCGTGCAAAACAACGGATTTCCACGACTTTGAGTCTGACATTACCTGTTCTTTTGCATATCGATTGTTATGATCTTTACGTTATGTTTATTACAATAGTTTCATAGATCAGTTAAAACGGATGGCATATAACTGGAAGTGAATCAAAATCATGTCTTATATTATATTTTGGGTAATAATTCAAATTGAAAGCAAAAATTACTGCCATTAATGTCATTATAATCAGATTCTATGACGAGTTCAATAAATTGAGACGAAAAAAAATCGGGCACTGAATGAAGAAAAAGAATATAATTTACTATAATTTGAGAGGAAGTTCAATATCTCGGAGCGGATTGCGAACTATTTTTGAAAAATTATGGATAAAATCAGTTTTCGCCAAATAAAGGCATTTGACTCCAAATTCATTGATAGAAAACTACATTTTCTGAATTAGTTATAGATATAGTATTTTTCAAATTAATTACAAATAAATTGTAATAAATAATGAAAATAAACGACAAATAAATGTGAAAACAAAATAATAAATAAATTATTATTTGATTTAAATATTTATCGATAAGAGTAAAGCCCTGACAACTAAACCAATAGATATAATGACATTTTGGTATTGAATTTCAGCGAATATTTGCAAATATTTTTTAACGTAATGTAAAAATAAAAGTTGAGCTAAAATTAAGAGACGTTTGCGAAAAAATGTATTTACGCGAAAACAAGGTCCGACTGAGTGCCGACTTAATTGATATTAGAAGTCATTGTTATCTAATCAACAAAATTATGATTTTATATAACAGTCGTATAAACTATTCATAACCACCAGAGCTCTCGAGATCTTACCACCAATTAAAGCAATTGTCTGAAGGCTTGAGTATCTCTAATCATTTGCAACGAAAAGACTGGCGACAAACCAAACGACACAAAGACGTCGACAATAAATGTATTGAAAGTCCTTCTTCTGAATCTGTTATCGGATTTTTGTGTAATCATTAACTCTTTGTTATTCGATATTTCGATACTTTACACGACTTTTATTCAATGATAAAAGAAAATTAACTTTTTCTTAACTAATGACTCATCGATCTGAAAATTTTTTGATAATTTTTCCATAAAATATCGGTTTTGAGGCTAAACCCAACAGCAATAGTTCGCAAGTATTCACAGTATTTATCGCAATCTTTCACTTAAATGAAATCAATTTAAAGAACTATATCTTTAAAATTCATATTCGATAGCCTGGAGTCCAATAGAGAGAATCCTCACTAATTAGTCGATAGTTTGATTCAATTTTTCATGAATTTGGCTCAAAATTAATTATAATTTGTGTATAAAAAGCATTAAACACGAAATGGAGTGGATTTTAATTGAAAAAACAGATGATTTGCGGAAAAATTTATCGCAAGAAATGGCTTTCAAATGGCTCTAAATTGTTGTCCAAATAATTGATAATTTTTGATAAATCAATCAAAAAGTTTTTTGAGGACTTCACTCATCAGAGAATGTTTATCGAGATCTGAATATTTAGGAAAACCTTTGAATTATATCAGACTTTAGTTAAAGGGATTGAATGAACTTAGAAACGATTGAAACGATTAAAATTTATAATCAAAACTAAAGCCATAAAAAGTAAAAACTATTTGAGTTTTATTCCAATGGTTTTTTGGTTTTAATTTTATCACTGATTTCTTGATTGATTAAAAGTCAATATCATTAAAGATTGACATTTCTCCTTTATTTTTCTTTTATTATGAGGTCTTTCAACAAAAACCCGTTTCAGACAAAACCGAAAAACAAATAATTAATATAAAACATATATTTTATTAAAATGAGAAAAATATAATTATGTGGTCTTTTAAAGTGGTTTTTGTTTGGACTTCTATACAATCTTTTAAATAAGAGTTTGATTTAAAAGCAAATGTAAATATAGAGAAGTCGACTATTAATGGAAACAGTGGTTCTCCGAATGGGATGGTATGGGAGTTGACTCACTTTTTAGAGACTTCGGAATAAATTGTCAAAATTTAAAGCTTTACTTAAAATTGAAATAAATTTTGAGAGAAAAGATTTACTTCATTTTTATTATAGATGTGAAAAGTTATTCGGATTAAATAAAAATCTAATTCAATCTCATTAGGATCATTTAACTCAAATATTAATGTTTAATAAAATTCAAATACTTTGGACACAACTCTTCAGTGCTTCCGTAAAGTTCATAGACTTGGATGAACTCAACTGAAATTTTTATGAAATTTTATGCTCGAAAAAAAATGTCAAACAGAGTCAGGAATTTCATATTTTTAATCTTTTTTGAGAACAAAATGAGGAAAAAATAAGATTAAGAATAATGTAATGTATTTCTCAAAAACTTTTGAATAAAAATTTTTCAATTTATTTAATAGAAAAATAGATAAATTAAATTTATATGAATTATATATAAATATGTGTTAAAAATATTCCACATAATTGTGAGTCATTCATGAAATTTGTTGGAAAAAAAATCATTGAATTAATTCAGTGACTGTTATGAGTGTCTCTAAAACTAAACTGTGCTATAATTGTGAGCTCGCATTCAATACTCGAAAACGACTTATATTTTGAAATTATAAATTCATATTCATATTCAGAATACGACAAAACTTTGAGCTAACAGTTGTTTGGACTCATTATGATAGACATAATTCAAAACTAATACAATTCTGGTCTTTAAAAAACTCTTTTATAGTTTTTCAGTCATTTTATTACTGCATAACGAAATCCATTTTGATTTATGCTTTAATTTATTTATCGCTTTATTTTGTATTTGACTGTAAGAGCCGACAACAAAATTAAAGTTTAATCTGAGTTATGATTATTCAGTGGAGAGTTTCGGAAACAGGAATATTGGAGATATTCTCACAAAATATATGAATTACTTACATATTCTTCACTAAGTAATTACAAAGTCTGTTGTGTAGGCGTCCAAAAAAGTATTAAAATCCTTAATTATAATGAAATTTTATGCGATATATTCCGTTGATGTAAGTCCTCATATCTCTATATGTTTTGTAATTAAAGCAAATGCAACGAAAATATGAAAAATAGTCTTTCAGTAACTATCAGAGCATTAGACCATAACTAATACAAAAAAAAGTTTTAGTCGACGATAACATCAATACAATCAACTTTTTGCTCACATTTTTTTGAATACAATTACTTTTATTGAACTAAAATAGCACTATATTTAGAATAATAAACAGAATATTATAATTGACTGCAAAACCACAGAATATTGTGGTTTAGAGTCTATTGTTTTTTATATTTTTTTGCGCACATATTATCATCAAATTTATTATTAATTATTATGAAATAAAAACAATTGGATGCAAAACATACACAACTAATAATTATTCTGTTCTACGGCTTAATATCAAATTTTGTGATTACATGTATTGGGAGCGCAACGATAGCACACAAGATATGAACCTTTCAAAGACTGCACACATAACTGTTATAACAACTAACTCTTCGCTCGAGTCTTGACTTGTCTTGTCTTCACAAACTTGACTCATGAAGAAGAAGAAGAACTTGTGTAACAAAAAGAGGCATTTTTTGCATAACTCTTTTGAAACACAGGTTTTCTCTATTTAAGAGGATATCCACTTAAGAGAACTCGAAATTAAATTTTTCCAATTATTTAAATTAATTATAAAAACCTGAAGAGTGTTAAGCTATTGGTGTTATCATCACAATTATCAAAACAGATACACCTGTGCTATGTTTGTAATGTGAGCAATGCTCAGCATAAAGATATCTTCGATGAGAGCAATCGTAACGATCCCTTTCCTCCTTAGTTCAGTTGATTTATAAGATAGGGATCGAATCTAAAGCTTATTTTACTGGTGATAACCCTTTAATACTGAAGAACAACTCCTCTCAATAAATCTCTTTTGCTCTATAAATATATGGTATAACCGTATAAGAGGTATACCATATAATAAGACGTTATACAATCCATACAAACATCTCAATGTGATTGCTGTGTGGAGTTGTGTGGAGTGCACCCAATGTTATACGATATCAGAGTCTAAATCATTTGTGCAAATAATTCGTGTAATAAATCGTAAAACAAGGCGTTCAGAGCTCTCAGAGTCTGAGTCTTTCAAACTGTTGGCTAAAAATAAATTTCTAATTAGAAAATGATTTTTTTGCTTCAATTTTTGTTTTCCGCTAAAAAAACGTTTGGGTCATACACTCAGACATTCACTCACAAGCCTTGACCTCAAGCATCGAGTGATTCATTAAACCAAATGAACAAATATTATAAGTTTTCAATTAAAATATTTTTGTCTAACATTACGTAACACTCATTTAAATATTTTCTAAATAAATAAATATTTTATTAGAATTAGAATTAGTTTAGAATTAGTTCAGAGATATGTTTAGAAGAATAGCCAGAGGTTAACAAAAATGTCACATCGGGTGGAAAACCTCTTATTGAGGAAAACCTCTTATTGAGGAATTGAGGAACAAACGGAAAATCGTGAGAATCAATCAGTTTTTTTACCAAATTATCTCTTATTTTTCGTCTTGTGTAAAATTAGCAAGCTAAGCTATATTCCTTAAGTGCAGATAATTGTATCTGTAGTGGCTATCCCTCTAACCAGAAAGATAAACAAGATCAAACATGAAATTAGCACAAAATGTGAATTAGTAAATATATAAATATTGCATTCATTTCGTAATATTAATTAATTTTGTGAATAAATCCAAACTCTCCCAAACTTTTATCCTCAACATTAAAACCATTGTATTAGGAATCGCCTCTCATTTAGTCCTTAAGTCTTTTGTACTATAATTCAATTCAATAGAGACTATCGTTAAAGAAATTTATGTTTTTTTAATCGCTTCGAGATATGAGACAAAAAAAACTATTCAAATAAATTGATATCGCAATCAATTATCACAAACTTCACGATTAAAATGAAAAGTAAAAAATGAAGACCTTTTGAGAAGAAGAGCACAGAATTTATTGAACCCAATGCTCACAAAATTGCTATTCCTATGGGTTTTGGACTTCAAATCATTTAAATGATGTCTTTATTGCCATAAAAGTTGTCGTAATTGTTGTTTGGCTTCACATCAATGGCCGACACTTTCAATGTTTGTCAACAGTTTTGAATTAATTTGAAAATAATTGTCAAACAATTTGATAGAAAAACTGATTTTATATTTAATTTAAGTTAAATAAGACTTAAATTATTGCAATGACTGACTCAAGAGTGGATCCAAACGATCGTAAACTCAAATCAAATGATCTGAACGAAGAGCCGACAGAAATGGTGGCCATCGGCGAAGTGTCCGCTCAGACGAGAGACCATTCGTACAAAAAGCCGTTTTCGACTTTAAAGGAAGAAAACGATAAATTGAGGACTTATTTGGGTTTAGTTAAGATGTGTAACAACTCTGCCATCAATAAGATTAGGTCCGCTATTAATGAGACAATGGGTGCAATACATTCGGCAAATGAGACACCGATTGACGCAAATGTTATTATAAAACAATTGGAAGTCATTCAAAACGAGATAATGAATATGCAGTCAATGCACACACAACTCGATGAAGGAATTGAAGCCTTTCAAGTCATAGACAACCCTATCTTGAGAACCAATGATGACGGAAGTGATACCAGAGAGACAATGCTTTTGGTGACGACCAGACACGAAATGCCGCGAAAGTCGACGGGAATCAGGAAAACCATTACAAGAGGCGCTCAAATGAGGTCCAAATCAATTAAAACAAATCAAAAGGAAGATCCGGGTATTGAAGCAAAACTCTTGAGTAGAGTCGTAGACAAACAATACTTGAAAGGCGTCACCACTTTTGATGACAACTCTCTGACAAATACTGTTCCCAATGAAGAACGAGAAGCCGTTTCTAATCTCGATTTGTCTTCGGCTGAGGACAGAGAAAATGTTTCACATGAAGTGACTGAACAAACAGTTAAGACTCAGCCCTACGTCTTGACCACAAGAATCACTAAAAAGCCATACATTAGCGAAGAGTTCAAATCAAGTCATTTGCAAAGACTCGAAGAAGCGAAGAGACGGAGGGAAGAGATGAACAGACAGTTGGAAAGGGAGGGAAAGCGTAGACCGAAACCCAATAAAAGAAGTGACGAACAAATGAGAGATATATCAGATTCGAGCAAAAAGTCGCCCAAAAAGAAAGCCATAAAAAAGAAGACAATCGGAAAAGTGACCAAAAAGAGGGTTCAGTCGCAACCGATAGCAACCGCTCAGAGTATTGTCGTTCCTATTAGTCAGTCAACACTCGAATCCCTTTCCGGACAAACCATACAAATCATAGCGAGTGGCGGAACACAAATATTGTGCCGAAATGACGGCACTTTCATTCCGGCCACTAATACTACTCAATGGCAGAGCGGAAACACTCAGTGGACGGCAACGACCGCAACCGATGCCAACAATTTTACTCAAAATCAATGGAATCAATACCAGACTTGAGTAAAGAGTTTTTAGTTTCCAATCATTTAATTCATTAAAAATCAAAATTTTGTTTATTTTAAATGAAATTATGAAAACTTTTCTAAACATTAATTTAATTATATATTCATTTTATGAAATTTTTTCAAAGGATATGCCATTAAAGAGAATATTTCGAACAAAACCTTATTTTTTGGGAAAATTTTTTGAATAAATTTCAAAACAAAACCGAAAAGAATTGCATTAAATCGATAAAGAAATAGTTTTTCTGTTGTTTTCATTGAAAAGTGGCTCAAAAGTGATTATTTTATAATTTATAGTTGAATTCAGTTTAATTGGTTTATCAAAGCGTGCGGTAGTTTTTCCAAATAATTTTCAAAACATTTTTATGTTATCAAAAATTACTCCATTTTTTTGTTACTAAACTTTTTCTTATATAAAATGAAAAATATTTTGAAAAACTGATCGAATTATTCGATTAAAATAATTAAATATAATTTAGAGATAATTGAGTTAAGAACCAAAACTCCGTTTCGTTTCTCAATTTATTCATTTAAATGAAAATTGGTTTTTATTAAATGCAAAAAACACTTTAATAATCGAATGCGTGGTTTAGTAATGGTTTGAAAAACTGAGAAATTTTTTTCCCTCAAATAATCTGATAATTTGTTTGACTTTGAATCAAAAAATATATAATTTTTCAAAAGACTTATACAAAATAATTATGGCTTTACTCAGAATTCCTGCTATAAGTAAGTAATCGAAACTTCAAAAACTACTCAAAATTCTGAAATGGTTTTCAATTCTCGAATGTATTTAAAGTCAAACAAAAGAAAAGTCAAAGAAAAATAGATTTTCAATTCAATTGTTTAAACATTTCTATTCTTTTATTGTCGGACGGAATATAAGATTTGCAACAAAAAGGAATTATAGGCTGAGTTTGAGCTCAAGTTTATGTCCTTTCTTTGAAGATAATGAGACAAAAAAATATATATTTAGTAAAAAATTCTTCGGATTTAAGACATTATCAAGATTTGGGAATTCTTAGAGTCTTAAGGGTTGAAACAACTATAATAAGCCCTTAGACTAGAGTTAGGTTTTTATTATTAGGTATTAGGTTTTGAGACGATTATAAAAACTTGCATTAATTCAAAAGTTATATAAATTATTCCAATGAAAAGGAGTGCAATGAATGCTATGGATGTCCTAATCAGACGATTTATTGCATGAAAGACATGGACTACAAGATAATCACACGACCCATGTATTGCCTTTCAAGAGTTAGCCTATCGATAGGACATCGGCAATAAATTGAAAGACACTGCCTATTGATATGACATTTAATAGGATTTGAATCTAAATTTGTGTCAAAAAGTTTATTATCGGTATTCGTGTAGTAATCGTATGGAATATATCGTAAATAAGTTATCGAAGACAGGAATGACTTCAACTAAAAACAAAAACAGGAATAAAAAGCTTTGAAAAAAAAACTTTTGACTTTGACACTGAAATTGCAATCAAATTCACCTATTTTCCAGGCATTAAAAAACAGAAATTTTTTAGCATAAGGTTTGATAAGGTTTTCTAATATTTGAGACTTTTATCAAATACTTTAATTAATCATATTTTTAGTGAAACACTCATTAATAAGAATATGTCATATAATTAGTTTTGAGCCAAAATTACTCCGAATATAACCTATTTTTGGCATAAGATTAGAATTAAAACTAAAATTGAAGTGAAATTCAGAAATACCTGAATTGGCTCAGAATGTGGCGATACTGCCGGCAGCCTTCAGTCCCTCACTAGTCATCGACAGCGGATCAAAATTGAAGGTAGAATTGCTTACGTCTGAGAAGACTTCAGGAAGGGCTAAATCGCTCTGTTGTTGCTCTTCTTTGAGCTCAGCATAAGAGCGGACAAAGTCAACGATAAGCAGAAAGTTCTGTCCGAGAGCTGCGATTATCTATAAATTAGTTGAAATTTATTACAAAACTTTGTTTTTTGATTCAGTCTTTCAATTGAAATGATGGATGACTTCAACGATATTTTTATAGCACAAGTGATTCGTTAAATGCATTGAACGTAAAAAAAGCCAAATAATTGATTGAATGGCAAAACTTCACATAAAAAAGAATATGTTTTAAACTAAAAAGTAATGATTTGCTTAAAGTCAAGGCTAAGTGTTTGCAAAGGTTTTCCAGTATTGAAATCAATTGAATGTCTTAAATGTCTTACAGAGGCATAAGTCGAATACGTTATCTCAAACAAATCGAGACAATAGAAGCCAATGGTCGGACCGGACAGGCGTTGGATAAACATTCGGAGCTAATAATCACAAAAATAAAGTCAAACATCACTCAGACTCTCATAAGACAAGTACACAAATACAATAATTTTCACATTAAAGCAAAATTGTTTTCAATCACTTCTGTGAGTAATCTCTGAAAACTTGTCTCAACACTCACTCCAACAAAAAGTTTGCGAAGTGAGTGAAGCACTCAATGCTCAGGGGATGGGAATAGCAGTGTTTGCAGCGGAAAACTTGCCTGGATTTGGAGCTCAACTGGATATTTATCGAACGTTACTCTAATAAGTCTGGTATAAGAGGCGTGTGCCTAGGTTAATTAATGGACGCATTATTGAAATGGAAAATAATTTTTTTTATTCTGAGCACGTCTTCACTCAACATAAGTGTCTCACCTCATTGGCCATTCTTGAGGCCGAAACCGATACTTTAGTGATGAGATATCCCGCTTCCAGAGCCATTGAGAACATAACGGTTCGGACAAGAATTCGATTGTAAGTAAAGAATGCCTGAAATGTTGTGTAACAGATAATCGACACAAACATGAAGTATGTGTACATCAAATACTTTGACCAAAACAAGTTATATTCTGAACAAATAAATCAAATATCAGTCAAACATAAGTCAAATATTTGAGGCATTCGTTTAATGAGGTTTCGTTTTAAAGGCAACGACTCTTAAAAGACGACTCTTAACAGACGACTAACTGTTTTCAGAGATAACTTTCTGTTTGAGATAATTCTGTTTAGACTTACGTTTGATTTTAATGCAGAGTTCGTTGTGTTCATTGAGGACGTGATGGAGTGTCGCACAGCGTTCGTTGGGTTTCATTCTGTTGTCCGGAGCTATAATCGATTCGATATCGTTATTCACTTTACGGAAACGCATTCGGAAATAATAGGCCAGAGTTCGGAAGTGACCGTAACTTATGTAAGTCAGTGACGAACAGAAGTAGATCCAAACCGTCAGAAGCACTGTCCATCCCATCACAAAGGATTCGGTCACTGACTGAGATTTGAACCTTACGTATGCGACCCACGCAAACATCATTGAACCTGATTAGTCATGATTTCATCAATTTATTTGTTAAGCCTTTAATTTGTAAAACTTATGTCTCCTACCGATAACTGCCCTGACATTTATGATTAGAGCCATTTTCGCCATTACTTTCTTGGTTTTATCGAACCAGTGGTCAGTCATTTCTGTGTCCAAACCCATAATAGAGGGCGAAATGAAACCCTTGAATACGGCAAAGGGTGCCAACCAAGACATATACCGAAGTTTCTCTCCCCTATAGAATAGTCGGGATACAAGAAAAGCATAGACTGACCAAAGAGTGAGAGCCATAGTGAACTGTCGGGCGGGTCGGGCGGCCACTGCCTCCCCCAACAGATTCCGTATTTCGATGTCTTCAACGAAGGCCAGAATAATATTTCTGGAGAAGACAATAGTGCAGATACTCAGAATCAAGAAGCCATACATCCGTTTTGTAGGCTTTTTGAGTTTGCCCTTAACATTGCCCTGAAGGTAGTCCTCAATGCTTTGGGACAACATTCCGAAGTATCGCAAATAGCGGTCGATTTTAAAGATCTTATCGGTTGGCAGATAGCCCTCAGACAACACTATCTGTTCCTTACCGCCGGTCTGATTGAAGTACGGCATTCGAGACGGTTTACTCATCTTTAATGATGAATAACAAGATTATAATCTTAAAGCCAACAAAGTATTGAGAAAAAGTGAAAAATAATTTATGAGTAGAAAATACTTTCGACAAATATTAATGAATTATTAACCAAAATAACCCTCAGTTTTGAATAACACAGAGTTCACAAACTTTTCGCTAATCACCGAAAATATTTTGTTTTAAAAATAAGAAAAAAAAACGAATTTTAAGTTTATTTAGGATTCAGTAAATATTTCTAAAGCCTTAAAGTTTTAGCTCAATATTTGTGACAATTGCTATCCGTCTTCACTAAACTTAAAATTACAAATAAAAACTACGCATCGATTGCAAGATCATCAAAAGCTGAACTAATTTTCAGGCAAACTATAGTATAATTGTAGTGAAGATATGAATAATATTTTCCACAAAAAGTAATATAAGACTCGAAAGACACGCAAATTAGTCATTTATATTAACAAAGAAAAGACGAAATCCAAGAAATCGACCGAAACTTCTTATTTTGAACTTTTCTTGTGACGACTTATAGACAAGTTTTATGTCAATAAATTTCAGTGGTTTTTGAATAACATTAAAAATGAAATTAAAATTAAACTAAAAAAATCAATAATTTAATCAATAATTTGCTTTCTGTCAGACGTTATGTCAGATCGGAATCTAATATCAAAAACAGATTCAATTATTTTTAGAATTAATTTTGAATTAATTATATTCGAAGTAAAACATATCTAAAGAGATAATCAGTTATTTTCAGATAAATAATGTCATTAAGAGATGAAGAATCAAATTCTTTAAATAACATTCGTATTCAAGGGATGTCTTCGAAAAGCCGTTCCTTTGAATTTGATTTTTTCTATTCATTGAATTTGAATAAAAATACTATTTTTGATCATTAATTATAATTATCACATATTTTTCAGAGTCTTCACACAAATATAATTTCAAATCAAGTGATCAGTAATTATTTGATTCGATAATATGTTAATAACTGTTTCTCAAATCAAAACTCGATATCTTCAATGAAAAAATTCACCTTTAATTCAATGTTTATCTAACTTCGAATCATTGATTAATTATTTTAATTATATATTTATATAACTCCATAGAAAATATAAACTGCATATCAATGCTATTAATATAAAATTTTATTTAATTCATTACTAATTAATTTAATCCGCAAAATGGGTGAATCAATACTTTATTGGCCCTAAGGCTTAATTTATTGCCCATGATCAATTATATTTATTGGAATTATATCGTATTCACATTACGAATAAAGATAAAATCAAAATGAATTTTCAGCGAAAATAAATTATACCTAATCTACAAATTATTTTTTACTAAATTTAATTAATTATTTTCTCATAACATATAAATTCAACACAAATTTTAGCCAAAAGAGTTGAACGGATGGCACAAGAATTGATTTGAATCTAAGGAAATGAAGATCAAAATTAGTTCAAATTTTTTTTCACCTAAAAAACTAATTAATTTATTTAACGCTTTAATTGATATCATAATAATTAATAACTATATTTGCAAATAATTTATATGTTATTAAATTTTTTGTGCAATTCTTTCATTAATTGTTTTTAAATATTCTTTCAAATGATTTATTGCATAAAAATAATAATAATTAATAATTAAAATATGAAATAATCTAAAAATAGTTTGACTCTAAAAATCACTTAAAATCCCAAATAATTATCGTTAATAAGAGAGACCTTTATTTTAATTTAAGGCAATAAACGTCTAATCACTTCAATGAATCAAAGTTTGTGTAAAGTTTTTAAGTTAAATGAAATTATTGGGAAAGGTTTCGGAAATAATATTTTTAGCCTTAATTTGAATAAAACAGTTATTTATAGGACAACTCCCGGCTTCTCCCAACACTTAACTAAACTTTTCCATTAGTTATCACTATTTAATCCAATTATGTATTCATAGAACAGAATAAAAATAAAATACAATTCCTAATGAATAAGTGTTTTTGAAGTGGACTTAAAGGGTTTCCCCTAATAATAACCAATGAATTAATGCTCAAAATGTTTATTACGAAAGAAATAAATTAAAGAAAGATAAGAAAAGGGGAGAAAAGGGGAGAAATTGTGTATTTTATTGATTAATTAGTGTTTCAAACAAAATAATTATAACTATTCATCAGAATATGACTAACAATGTCTCAAATAATGAATAAATTATTTAAATTTCATTTTTTGGAAAATTTTCAAAAAAAACTTTTATTTTTGAAATCATTAAAATCATTAACTTTTGCCTTGAAATTAATCGACAGTTGAGAGACTCACGGATTATGAAAAAGAGTTTCACTCGTTTTCAACCTATTCTGACAACTATTCCAAAAGAGGATGAAGAAGAAGAGGCAGAGGTTAAGTCAAATCCACAGATAACGACAGTAGTAGCTCTCGGAGAGGGTGTAACACAACAGCAACAAATAGGGTTTAACAAAGAGTTTCTGAGTCAGAATGGATTTGATGTAATTGAATACCTGGATCATGGTAAATTTGGGACAGTTTACTCGGCCATGGCTAATGAGAGAGCAATTAAGTTCTACCCTATCGATCAAATACCTGAGGGAGGAGTGATTGGGGAAAATATTTGGCGGTCTGGCCATCAATTATATGAGGAGAGACCTCTTCAAGGTATCAAAGTCGCCATTAAATACATTCCTCCCTCTCAACTACAGCCATGGGAAGATCCATTGGAACGGGAGGACAAACTACTGTTGGGCGCTGTCGGGGGGTTTCAAGGATTACTTTCTGCTGATATTCCCGAAAGGATTGGACACCCATTAGAAGAAGTGCGAAAAGTAATGAAATTGAATCAAAAAAATTTAATCGAAATCTTTAATGTTTTAGAGGATGAGGAGAGGGGTGTCTATATTGTTATGGAATTCTTGGAAATGACTTTAAAACAATGGGTCGAAGGTATGAAAGAAAATGAGGTCCGACTCGACGACTCATCCATTGAAATATTTTTACAACAAATGATAGACGGGTTGTCATATCTCCACAAAAACAATGTCATTCACAATGACTTACATTCTCAGAATGTTATGGTAACTGAGGACGAAGAGGGGGATATCCTAATGAAAATAGTTGACTTCGGACAGTCAGCATATTTGAGCGAGTACAATTCACCAAAAGCTGACATAAGAGGTTTGGGTCTTCTAATAAGACTCGTAATGACTTTACATGATATCCAAAACGCAGAATTCATGACAGCTTTGGATGAGTTTATCTTTACTTGTGTTAAGAGTGTGTTCAGTGATATGACTGAAGTCCAGAATGAGTTTCAGAGTATACAAAAAATTCTTCGGAAAGAAAAATATATGGGAGGATAGGGACGATAGGGACCATAAGGGGAGGATAGAGTAATCCAAACACTTATTTCAATGAAAAATGAGTCAAAAATAATAAATTGATTCAAAATTTATTCGAAACCTAAATAGAAATGCAATGAATTTTTATTGCATTTATTTGCCATTTATTACATTGAATTACACCTATGAATGAGATCACCGGTGAAAACGAGAACACAATTAAAATTCATGTTTTTTAAATCTTTTTGAAACTAAATTCAATTTATAGAAAAATTTTTAGCAAAAGAAGTTGTAATCAATGATTTAAAAACATGTATTGATTGGATTAAGTAATGTTTTATAACTGTCCTCTTCTTATCTAATCTAATCTACAGACCATTGATTAATGCGATGGATATCTTAAAATGAGTACAAAAAACGTTAATATAATTATTAAAAGAGAAGAACTTTAATGTTGGAGAAAATGCGAAGAAAAATAAATAATTTAAATTTGAACTTCAATTTGAAGACCGAAAACAGAGAAAATTGAGTTTAAAATTATTGGTTTGCGTGTATTATAGCGATTATGAATTTATTTTTCCACTCTATAGTCATATTCGAGTATTTCTTGAATATTCTTCGCAAATGCAAAAACCAATCATTGATTACACGAATTGAAGATATTTTTCATTATTTGAATTATAATTTAATTCTCTTGTTATTAACAGATTCAAGACTCGTCTTATTCTTTGGTGTTTTACTTCTACTTATTATTATTTTTGTGGGAAAAATACATTATTCAGTTCAATGCAAACCACAACTTCTGAGACATATATCGACAGTATATCTGATACTCTGATTATGATTGAGAGCACATCCAATGGTGAGGAAAAGTACAGCAATCAGATGATTGACTTAAGCAATCAGTCAAAACTCGTCGATAAGGTCTTAATTCTGTCCTAATTTTGATTATTTTAAAAAACATTTAATGTTTTTTTCAGAATACGAAATGTTGTGCTAAAGTAGAGACCGGTAAATATCTGTTGACTTGTGAGCCACAGATCCAAACTCTGTTGGACTGCATATATCGTGGATATAAGATATCGAGTCTGTTATGCAAAATGTTTTTCCAAATTCTTACGACTGACTCATCATTTTTTATCACTTATGATCATAATTATAGAGGAAAACGACTGTTTGGGTCTAATCAGTCCATACCTGAGTACATATGAATGGTTTAGTTATAATCAGGTTTTCCTATTCGTTGCAATCAAATCAAAACCTAAAGAATATCCTTTACTTTCAGATCTTGTTTCGAATGAAAACGTTTGGGTCGGGACTGGTTAGCATCGGATGTGAGCCCAACAACAACACAATTATCGCTCTCTTCAGTCGAAATAATTTCAAAGTATTTTTGTTTTTCATAAACCAAATCAAACTAATGATTGAATAAATAAATGTAATGAACCTTAAAGTTAATGATCGCTGAATACGCGTGTTATCACTACTCGATGGCAGTGGTGCCCATCTTTGACACGACTGAATCAAATACTTGGAAATATATTTTTCAGCAAAGTCTGAGACATTCAATATATTTAGTCTATCTTTTAGTCAATCTCTTGGTATCTTTCAGTTGAGCCCAAATGCGTTATCACTGATTCTAACGACAGAGCAAAACAACTGATGGCTTCAGTCAGATATCGGATCGAGAGTCTAGTCCTGACCTGTGATCACATACACCCGGAGACGCAAATATACGGCGAAAAAAAAGGAACTAAAGTCTATGCCTTCAAAGAGATTGAGGTATAAAACATGTACTAAGGGTTGGAATCATTGGATAATTTGTTTATTGATTCGTTAGAAACTGGGAATCGTTGACTTACAGACATTCAAAGTGAGTAAAAAAATGAGCTAGCAAGTTTTTCTAGTGCTTAATTACTTTTTCAAACTCGGATACAGATTCCCAGCTCAACAGACTTAGCGAGTATTACACCAAACCTTAAATACAATAAAATTTGAGATTTTATGTGAAAACTCTTTCAGTAATTTCATATACGAGTGGAACGACAGGAAATCCTAAAGGAGGTGAAACACAAACTTTTTTTTTTCTTTTCTCTCATTTGAAAGCAATTCTCAATTTTTTTGTTTCTTATTTGTTTTTGTTATCAACGACAGCCCTCTTAACTCACGGCAATTTAGTGGCCGCTGTTTCGGGACTTCTCCTACATTTAGTAAACGATAAAATTTTTTGATTGTTTTATCTTCATGTGTCAGAAGAGAAGTGCACTGAAAATAATAAACTTATCGTAAAACAGGATTCGCAGTTCAATCTGAGGGACGAAACAATGATATCCTACTTATCGTCCGCACAATTAAGAGAAAGAATACTAAAAGTACTAAAACTTAATTAAAATAATTTTATACTTTTTTTTTTAAAACTTGAACTTTAAATTATGGCTCAATTTGTTATAACTATTCATTTTGAAGGCCTGTATGTTCTATAGTGGAGGTCGTATTGGGATATACTCCGGAGATTTCAAGGACTTGTCGCGAGACTTACCTGTTCTGCAGCCAACTGTCATGATATGCGTTCCCAGAATTCTCAACCGACTATATAATCGAGTAATATATACCTCTAAAACAAATTAATCGTCTTTTAATTAAAAGAAACAAATATATTAAAAGTTGTTTTTGGGATTCACAGGTCATATCAAAAGTTAGAGGCAACTGGGTCAGATCCAGGGTCTTGGATATTGCTCTTAAATCAAAACAGCCGGAGATCGTTAAGTAAATCTCAAAATTTTACTCTTTTTTCGGGTTTTACTCAAATTATTTTGAATTAAATGTTAAGAAAAACTTATTTTTAAACAAAAATAACAAAACGAAGACATAATTCACTTAAAATTATTCTGATTTCTCTAATACTTTGAATATGAAATAAAAGGGCTGTCAGTCAAACGACTTCATTCTGGGACAAAGTTGTCTTCAAAACTGTTAAACAGACTTTAGGCGGAAATCTTAAACTTTTGATCTCTGGTTCGTCACAAATATCTTCAACTGTTTTGAATTTTATGCGCTCTTCGTTTGGATGTCTGGTTAGAAATGGATTTTGATTATTAAAAAACTGTTTTAATTTTCAATTTGTCTCAATTTATCGCTAGATTTTGATTACAAAAAATTTTAATTAAAATTAATAACATTTGGGAAACACTTATAGAGTGCGAAGTGACTCTTCAAATGCTATACTTTTTCTTTAGTTTTTCATAAGACATAAGACATAAGACATAAGACATTCCCAAAAAAAAAATTGCAATCAATTGAAAATATCAGACGAGAGGAGAGAAATACTTTCAAAATCTTATCGTATTTTCTTTCAATGACTTAATTGCACGAAAAATATTTTACTTTTTTTAAAAGAAATTTTTCCAAATGTATATAAATTTCATTTAATGTTTCAAATAATTATATCTTCAGGTCATAGAAGGTTATGGATGTACTGAATGTTCCTCTTTTGTAACTCTAACGCATTGCAGCGATCAATCAACAGGTAAGCCCTCAAATACCTGTGCGAACCAAACAAACAATAGAGAAGTTGAATATCGAATCAGAATATTTATTGCCATAAATGGCTGTAATTATAATACATTACTCGTTATTATCCCTTATTATAACTTATTTATGGAAATATAACCAAAAATTTAAATCATTTCAATTAAAATATAAAATTCCAGTTTAAAGGGATGTCTTAATTCCTGTCTAATCCATCAGACATTCATCGCATTTATCTTAATTTTGTTTTAAAAATATTCAAAATATTCATTTGAGATGAAAAGGCAAAGAATTTCAATCCTTTTACAGAATTTTTCAGCAAAACTATAAAAATATGTTTTTCCAGAGTCTGAGTGACTGACCTAACAATTGATGCAATCAAATAAAGACGTGATTAGCAATTGATTAGCAATTATTTGAGTTGAAAATTGATATCCCATCGCATAACAGTTTTTTAAACCCCTGTTCACTGTTCAGGTCATTTGGGACCCCCTCTCGCCTGCAATATAGTGAAGTTGGTTGACGTCAAAGAACTCAATATTGTGACGGATAGGGACGCAATCGGAGAAGTCTTACTCCAATTTCATGTTATTATCAAAAATTTTAATTCAAAACATTTTTATTCTCAGATTTGCGTTAAGGGGACGAATGTATTCTCCGGATTCTTCAAAGACTCGGAGCTAAGCGAACAGGTGTTCGACGAGGACGGGTGGTTTCACACCGGAGATATCGGAATGTGGCAAAAGGTATCATATTTACAATGAGTGGCCATAAAAACGGAATATTTGATGAAAAACTGTCAAAACAGTGTTCCCTCTAATTAAAGTGTGAGACACGTTCCTATCGTTCCTACCGTTCCTATCGTTCCTACCGTTCCTCGAGACTAACAAAAATAACCTGAAATGAATAGAAGTGAATAGTTTATTCAAATGTGTGTCCATTCCCTCCCAATAATTATATATTTGATTTGATTTGATTGAAGTCTTGATTTTGACCCAAAGAACGGAACGTTAAAAATTTTGGACCGAAGGGAACATCTCTTCAAATTCGATAAAAGTCTGAACAATGAATATATAGCTCCGGATAAAATCGAGAACATTTACATACAAAGCAATTATGTCGGACAGTGTTATGTCGACGCCGACTCCTTTCAGGTTTGATATAAATTAGGGTTAAATTAAAACTAATTTAAAATTTAATTTGGATCCAGAGTTCACTAATCGCTATAATAATCCCAGACGTGGACGGAATAAATCTGTGGTGCAGTGAAAATAATATGCTGTTGAGCGCAGCCGAGGCCTGTCGTAATGTGGTAACGATCCTAACGATCCTTATCTAATATTAAACTCAATTTGAGCTCTGATTTGGGGTTTGTTTAATTGAATGCACTTTATTCTAGGCCTTCAAGAAAGCGGTTCTCAACGATATATTGAATATCGGAAGGCGTGAAGGACTGCAGACATACGAACAGGTTTTCATTTTTCGTGACATCTCTTCCTTTTATTTAATTTAATAATAATTTTGATTAATCTTCTCATTAAAAGGTAACGGACATCGCTATGCATTCCGAGCCATTCACTCAAGAAAGTGGTTTTCTAACGCCAACCATGAAATTGAAGAGACATGAGTGTAGGGTTCACTTCAGACAACTCATCGAAGAGACATCAAAAGGAGAAATACAAGACGTTATACAAAAAATTATTTGAAAACAAAATCATTTGCTTTTCTCACAGACTCTCACTATTTATTGAAAACATTAATCACTTTAAAGAAAAGATTAATTTTTAGGCTATTCTTAAGTTAATGTTATTTCCATAAAAAACTTCTTTATCTTCTAAAATGTGTTCCTAATATCCAATTGAATAAAATTTAATATATTTTTTCATAAATATTCAAAAAAATATTTTTGTGAAGACTTATCGAAAAATAAATCAAAAACTTAATATCGAGTAATAAATATTGCGATAGTATTTCAATTTGAAAGAGATTTAAAACATTTTCAAAACTCAAAGCTATGCCAAACAAAATGAATAATCAATTATAAGATTTGAAGTTTATATAACTTTTCACTTCTTGTAATTCATTTTGATTGAGATTTCCTCTATTTTCCAATAATTTATTACTAGATATTCCGAATTTGATTTCAATTCTGATAATAACCACTAAATTGTGGGCAGAGTTCGAGTGCATGTCTTTTATGTCACTCCAAATAGAAAAATAATAATATCATAAATGAGTCGATAGTTTGACCATTAATTATGATGTCTTTATCGCATCCATTCATACCATAGATCTTTGAGAGCACAAGAAATTCATCGATCGATAGCTCAAAGAAATTATTAAAAATATTTTTCTTAACAAAAATAGAAAGTAATTAATTGATAGGAAACTGGTTTTCAAATGTTATTAATCGATTGGTTTTTGTTGAGTTCTTAGAGTTCAGTCTCTGGTATGGATCCGATCATTGATGCGGAAGGGGAAGGGAATAGACCTCAACTCAGTTGCAAACATTTAATATTACGTCTATCGACATAAACTACCTTGTTCTTTCTAAAAAAGTCCTTCCTATTTGCCTGTCCTCCCCCTAAGACCGAAGACCTTCGATATAATGTCTTTGTTTAACGGAATTTCAACTAAACATCAAAAGAGATAAAACAAGTTTCAGAAGTTTCCAGTTAACGGGAAGGGAAGGGAAGGGAAGTCATGAAATTAATTACAAATTCTTATCAAATATTGGATTCAATAGTTTCGAAGAGAAAACAAATAAAATGCAAGAATTGGGTGTAATTCAGACCAAAATTCGATTAATTCTTGTTTTTATAATTCAAATATCGATTTCATTAATATCTGCACAAAAAAAAGTTATTAAAGTATTGAGACCTGGATTATCGTTCTCATTGAATACTATTGACCAACTTTTCACATCTTATTTTTCAAACCTTTTTTAGAATAATTTTAGCTCAAAATCCGATGGATTTATAAATTTTTTGAGTAGTTTTTGTCATCCATTGAATTGATTAGGAATTATGTAAAACTCAAGGCATTAAACATTGAATTTATCTCAAGTTTAGCGAAAAGAAACTTAATTTAAAGTGAATTCAATTATATTTTTTCAAACTATCAATGCATTCAATTATCAGATTAAATAAGATTTGGTTTTCTTTTTTTCTCTGCAAATGTCAGATGAGTTTCCAAACGGGAAACGATTGTAAAGGGATAGTCGGGACAGGTATTAAAAATAAGAATAATGAATATGAGCTTGTTTATTTAATGAATAACATAAATGATAGCTTCAATTCAACTTAAATTTGAATTATTATTTTCCTGATTATATCTGAATATAAATTGAAATTCAAAACTATTTTCTCAAAATAAAAAGTTTTAATCAAAAATAAACTGCAAAACAGAAAAATGAGTCAAATCTCAAGTGTTTACTAAAAGTTTGTTAAAATCTATTTAAAGGGAGGAATGCCTCCAATCATTCAAAAGTGCAATTTGTGTGTCAAATGTGAGCCCTCAGGTAGTGGTCATCATTTGGAGCGATACAGTGGTGTCACTCCTGACACAAAGTGACGGCTCGGCTGTCAGTTAATATCATTTGCGGTCAACTTTTAAGATAAGATTGTCTGTAAAGTCGGACTAATGTTTGGGTTTCATATGGTATGAGAGGGAGAAAGAGAGGAGAGACTGATAGGGACTGAGTCTGAGTGAGAGCGCAAATGCGAGTTACTGTGAGAGACGTCACTGTCTATTGTGTGTCGATAAGTGGCGTCCAATAAAATGGTTGTGTAGTGGCGTTGACTTAATCTTCATAATGGATTATATCGTTAATTATAACGTCTCTAATGTTAACATTCATTGTGTTATTCAAGAAAAAGATGCCATAATTGGGAGACAACAGAAAGAGATCGAAGAACTCCATAAAGCGAATCAACTTTTGGCAAAAGAAAACAATAAATTGAAATCAGATTTAGATCTCCAGAAAAAGTTGACGGAAGCGCTCGAAAAGTTTAAATACAGTCTCGAAAGACATGTCTCTGTACTCAAAGACTACGACAAAAACAGATGGTCTGTATCTGAGGCCGAATCGGAGGTCACTGTTTGGGAACACGAATACCTCATTTGGAAGTAATTGTCACTCATTTTAATCTCAACACTTCTTTTAATTATTTTTTTTGAAAATTATTAGGAAAACCATCGAAAAGAAGGAGAGGGATGAGACTCAGGCACTACTTCTGACCAATCAGGCCATACATCAAATCAATTCAAATTCAGATATCAATCACATGAATGATCAGAATAGCGGTCCGACCCCTCGACAGCCTCAGCGCAGATCTGCCCCAAAGCCGAAGACAATTGTCGTGACATCGGACGGAACTATTGTAAAGCGATATGTATGTGATTACCCGAACTGCACCTATAGCTCAAATTGGGCGCACGATCTAAAGGGACACAAACGCAAACACACCGGTAGTTAAAACCGTCTTAAAGTGATTTTACTTATTGTTATTCTGTCCTTTTTATAGGAGAGAAGCCATACTGTTGTGGTTGGCTTAACTGCAATAAGAGTTTTAGAGATCTAAGGGATCTTAAACGTCATCAAAGGGCACATACGGGTGACAAAAGGTATTCATGTGATTGGCCCGGATGTGACTATAGGTCAACAGACGTCGCAAATCTGGCCAAACACAAGCGGACACATACCGGGGAAAAGCCATACAAATGTTCGTGGAATGGATGTGAGGCCTCTTTCGCCGACGGATCACATTTGAGAAGACATCAGAAGAAACACGAAAACCAATTCACAAAACTTATAACTAAAAGCACTGCACCCAAGAAGAGACAGACCATCACTAAGGCGTCGACAGCTGTCAAGACTCGCCAACAACCGGGTCGTAGGGCTAAGGGTTCAAATGGTCGGACAGCTATCGCTATGAAATCAGTTGTCGAGAGCGACAAACAAATTGAATCAAATAAATCGAATCAAGTCTTAGAATCGAATCAAAACAATCCATCACTGGATAAGAGTGACATCAAAACGACTTCTGAAGAGACGCTCCGAAACGAAACCGATTCCAATGTCGAGTCCTCTACGAATCCGAACCAACAAAACACTGATAACTCAGTTCCCGTCCAACAGACGGATAGATCGGATGTCAATCAGAATACGATATCCGAACCGAATCCTAACGAATCGACTTCGGGTCCGATTGAAGACCAGAACCAAATTGTTATGAAAATGAATGTTATTTGTGATAATAACAACAGATTAGAGCAATCAGTCATCACATCAATGATTGAAGAACAGAATCGAGGCCTCAATTCTAGTCCTTTTCAAGAAAATGGTACTAAATATTCAGATATTCAAAGGATTTGAGTTTAAATTAATTGATGTTTAAATCTTTTGAAGTTTTCTTGGAGTTAATGTCTATTAATTTTTGGCTCAATTTTTATGTAAATCAAATGTTGGGAAATACCCACAATTCCTGCTCTCAATGTGTTATATCGATGTATAATATTATAAACAAAACTATTATTTAATTTTTGTGTTTAAATCTCATTTAAATCAAAAATAATTTTTGATTCAATTATTTAATAAAATTTGTTGAAAATGTTAATAATCTCTAAAATCAAGAGTAGTCCTCATCTGAAGAGATTAGAATCGAAACCATAGCAACTGAGATGAGGACTGAGTAGACTTTGAACGAGAGGTGTGTTTCATAGGGTTTGTCATTAAGTCATAAACAGCTGTCAAACAGATGCCAAACATTCCAACAAAACATTTTATACTTTACTCAAATAATTTCAATTAAATGATTAATTTGTTTTAAATTGTGGTAAAATGTTGTCATCAAATGATCTCTTAAAGAGATTCAATGAGCGTCCGGTCTGTGACTGGGATCTGATTGTTATCTCATCCAGAGATGAGTCCCAACGAAGAGCTTTTGAATTACAGTTGAATCAAATGATTCAAAACGAAAGACATTTAATCACAAATGAGTTCAAGTTTTTAGTCCTTTCAGACGAAAAATTTATGGATCAGACAAAAGGTGATTATAAGTTGGGTTCCGGCGGTTCTACTCTTCATATATTCAGATATTTGTCGCAAGAATTTGGGGACAATTTCTTCGCCAAAAATAAAGTGCTATTAATACACTCCGGAGGCTATAGTCAACGATTACCTCATTATTCAATTTTGGGGAAACTCTTCTCTAATTTGCCGATAGATATGAAAACAGACCGAAAGTATTGGACGACATTAGAGGTAAAACTGGCACTTCTGGCGCCCTTCGCGTCACTCATTCCCAGCGGTGTTTGGGTCACCGCTTCTGACGATATCGTTATCTATTCATACAAAGAGTCAGACCTAAAGATTTTGCCGAAATTTAGTTCTGAGGGAATCGTTTGTTTGGGTCATCCCTCAAATGTTGAGATATCTATGACTCACGGCGTGTATGTCCTTCAGAGTCAAGAACTCAATTCAATTAATAAGACTTCGCTTTCAATACATAATTGTCTTAAGGTTTTACAGAAACCGACTTTCGATGAGTTAAACAAATTTAATGCTTTTATAGTCACAGAAGGCAAACCGTTTTGCATTACTGACAGTTCCTACTATTTGGGGGCTGACATCATTCAAAACAAATTCCTTAAGTTCCCGATCGAGTCATTAGAAGATGAGATCGACTGTTACGGACACTTCCTCTGTCCTCTCGGGTCAGACCCGATAACCAAAGAGCCGAACAATAAATTCGATTCTCCGCTAAACCCTATTCTAATGGGAACTCAATTCAAAGTATTATTTTTGAAAAATTCAGAGTTTTTTCATTTGGGAACTATTTCTGAATATTTGTATGAAATGACTGAATATCAGAACAAAAAATTAGCGAATAGTCTGTCATTCAAAACGACTGAAACTAACGATTCAATCAAAGGGACTGTCATTTGTTCAAAACTTAATCCCAATTCAGTGATCGACACAAAAAGTGTTATAGAGTTTTGTGATTTTTCAGACATTTCTGTCAAATGTGATAACAATTTGCTCTATAACTGTCTTTTTGATAGGAATTGCGATGACTTGCTTTCAATTATCACATTTCCGGCTAATTATTTGATATATTCTGTGCCCGTTCTCATTGATGAGAGTGCGAAGGGTTGGTCTAAGGGTTGGTGTACTTTTGGCTGTCAATTGAACAGTCAATTAAAGTCAAACTTATGGTCAGATAAAGTATTTCCTGTTTGTGAGACCAGCTCTGAGTCACTCATATCTACAATAAATTTAATTAAGAATAATATGAATGAAAGCCTTTATTCCGATTGCGTTAAGCTTTCGATGTCTGACGTGAAAGACGTCAAAAATATTGATTTTATTATCGATTTCCAAAACAAATTGAAAAGTCTTTCATAAGAAACAAAACAAATCATTTTCAGTCACTTTTAAGATAAGATTTTCCATTAATTTATGCAAATTATTAAACACTCAAAAAAAATTTTTGAGGAAAACTTAATTTCATTTACAAAATATTTATTCAGAAGATAAGGATTTCTAGTTTTGTTGCGAAATGTTTCGAAAGTAAATCAGATTTGTTTGAAATCGAGACTAATATCAAATAATTGCAATTAATTTTAATAACCAATTAAAGAGATATTGCCATTGCGTGACACAAAAGGTATTCAATTTGAACTCTTCTAGCAGTTCGATGACAGTAGTAATCCGGGTCTTAGACTCGTCACAAATAATACAAAAATTCAACGAAAGAGAAACCAAAAGATTTTAAACGAATTACAATTCATTATAATTTTAAATTCAATTTTAAGTCTATTATAGAAAAGAATTTAAACAAAATCTTTACAAAAAAAGTTCAATTGATTACTAGTTTTGTAGGTTTTGTTCAATTTATGCATTTTTTAAAATTTAATTTATTCAATACTAATCCTGACACAAAAGTGACAAGATCAATTTGTATAACTTTTTAAGTATATGTAATCGGAATATAATTAATTAAATTATTAATTAAAGAAAAGTTATGATAAAATGATTTACTTTAAACAATTTGTTCAAAATATTTAATTAAAATATTAATAAAATTCAATTTTTTTGAATTTTTTTTTGCAATTTTTCATAACTTTATCTGTAATTGAGTCCCGAATACAGTTGTCTTCGACTCTTAAAGAGAGTGATTCAAGTTTTGAGAGTCGGGTCAAAGAGGCCAAAGAGGTCAAAGAGGCCAAAGGGGTAATAAATCAAATCATTAAAAAAAACTTTTGAGGGACTTATGTCTGAACTTATATTACGTAACGTAATCTCTGAACTCAACCAATGTTTATGTCATATGATATGATGAAAACAAAAATCATTTAAAACACGTTTTGAGATATTTTTTGATTAATTTTATGAAAACTTAAAATTATTTTCATTTAAATACAAATCAATTAAAAGCAAATCTCATCAGAAATGCCGCGAAAGCGCTGTTATTATGAAGTAATGGGTCTTACAATGGATGCGAGCGATGAAGAAATTAAGAAGACTTACAGACAATTGGCGTTGAGTTTACATCCGGACAAGAATCTCGACAATCCTGAGACGGCTAACATCGAGTTCAAACTTCTTCAGGAGGCATATGATGTGCTCTCAGATCCAAAAGAGAGGAAATGGTTTGAAAACTTCACATTCAATTCATATCTTAAAAGGCATTTGTTTTAAACTGAAGAGTCATTTGTGACCTCAACTGATGTCACAACTGATGACTCTTTTATGTCTGACTAATGTCTGACATCTCGTCATAGCTTTTGATTACATTGTTTTTCATTCAAACTCTGATTTCATTCAAAACATTATTTGTTTTCAAAGGTATGACAAACACAAGGAATCAATACTTTGTGGTCAGAATCGCGACGATATAATTGACAAAGAGGTCGATGTCTACCAGTATTTCACGTCTTCCTGTTATTCAACGTTTTCTGACGAAGAGAACGGCTTTTATACCGTTTATCGAAAATTATTTGAAACCATTACCGAAGAGGATATGCCTTTCAGAGACACCGATAGTGAAGTCCCGCCGCCTTTTGGCGATTCAAAGACAGCTTACGAAGAGGTCCATCAGTTCTACTCTTATTGGATGAGTTATAGCACTCCGAAGACGTATTACTATTTAGACAAATACGACATCTCTGACGCCCCCAACCGTAGAGTCGCCCGACTTATAGACAAAGAGAATAAGAAAGTCAGAGATTCCGCTAAAAAGAAGAGAAATGAAGAAATTCGAGTAAATTTAGATTTGATTTCATTATATTTCAATTGAATTAATAATTTTTGAAATATTTTTTCAGAATTTGATTGAATTCGTCCGAAAGAGAGACAAAAGAGTCGCCGAAAACAGAAAGAAATTGTCGGCAAAAGCGGAAGAAAACAAAAAGAAGACTCAATTACTTCGAAAACAACAAATAGAGGCCCGAAATAAAGAGTTAGAGAACTATCGCGAGTCTGATTGGACTTCAATGTCAGCTCTCGAGGAAAACCTCAAAGAAATTGAGGAACAGTTGGATAAAGAACATGAAAACGGATCAAAAGCCACAAATAATAGCGACACCGAAAACGAAGAAGAAGACAATCTCTATTGCATTGCTTGCGATAAGGCTTTCAAATCAGACAAAGCGTTTGCTAATCACGAAAACTCAAAGAAACACAAATCAAATGTCGCTTCTCTTCGACAACAGCTTCAAAACGATGATCAGCTCATTGAAGACGACTCTCAAGAAGAGTCTTGACTTTCAAATAGATTTTATTTTAATTAATTTATTTTAATGTTTATATTTATGTTCGGAATTAACTATTTTTTGAATTGTATTTCACTTCTATTTGTATTGTTTTGTAATTAAATACTTTTGAAATAAGAACTGAACAGAACTCAGGTTTTTCTGAATGACATTTCATTTCCTCAATAATTGTTTATATGTTTTGACCTCAGATTTAATCACTGTTTTCAAGAATTTTTGTCATTGATTTTGAGGTCATTTATTCCGATAGAGATTTTGATTGAAGACCTATCCATCTATTGATGTGCTAGATGTTTGTAGCTAGGTTGTTTTCATCAATTTGATCTATCAAAATCTATACCTCGTTAACATCGGAAGTGAAATCCTAAACGGATTCAAATAAAAAAGGATATCATTGAAGAGAATAAAAAGTTATTTATATTATAAACAAATTTAAATGAATTTCGATTGCAATTCAATTTAGAGGAAATAATGAATAGTTTTTAGTTTTGACAAAATTATACAATGGTTTCATTAAAGCCATAAAGGAATCAAAACAAACATTTTATTGAGAGTTACACCCAAACAGTATTTCAGACAAAAATGAAATCAAATAAAATATTCATTAGATTCAAATGAACTCATATTAAATCAAATGAATTTTTAGGTCATTCTGTTCCAAAACGACCCGTCATTCTTTTAAATTATAGTCAATTCTCATAACTTTTCTTTGTATGAAATTCTTATATAACTAACAAAAACCAGTTCTGAATTTTGAGTCGAAAAACACATTCAATGGTCTCTTCGGGAAAAAACATGATTTCAGAGTTGATATCATTTATTATCAAAATTTTGTGCTTTTAGATGAACTTCAAGTTTACTGATAAATTCAAAACTCATTAATTAGATTTCGCGACAATTTTTCAAATTATAAAATTTTCAGATTTCATATGTTTACCAAGAATTCTGTGGTTTCTTAAGAATTTTGTTTTAAGAAAAAGTTTGAGAAATGAATTTTTTCTGAAAAAGTATTGATTAGAATAAATAAGAAAACAGTCCTTCAATTCTTTGCGTTTAATAATATTTGTAAACTATTTTAGTGACTCTTAATTACACATAATATGAGAGAATATTTGTTTTGTTTAATATAATTGAGAATATAATCGATTTTTTGGATCGATTTTCAACAAAATTAGGGCAAAAGTCAAAACATTGATATCTCCTGAGAGACAGATCTCATCGAAAGCCATTTCACAATATATTCTTCAGTCAAATCAAAAGTAAGTATTTATATTCGTTTTGAACTCTTTTTATGTCGAGATTACAATCGCATGAATTTAAATGATAAAAGCCATCAGTTTTTGAGCATTTTTTGACAGAATAAATAAATTTTTGATTTACTCCAAGAGATTAACTGAAGGTTATTTAAAAACTCATTTTAATTTCACTAAAATGTTGATTCTATTACTAAAGTAGTGAATAATAACTCGATTCTCATTACAACTAATGATATTACAGTCAAATCTACTTTTCATTTATTCAAATCAATTTAAGTCAATTCACAAAAAGAGAAAACGATAAAAATTGGCAAGGTCAGTTCCGCTTTACGATATGATTTGATAAATTATTGGCAGAATTCAAGTGTTTTATTGAATATTAGATTTATTTCAATGAATGTGTTTATGACTTGATATGAAGTTATATTCAACTATTTAATATTTAATAGATATAACCCTATATCATTTCGATAGTAAACTTGGTCAATAATAATGGCGTAAAATCTTTTACCAAGAAAGATGCAACATTTAACTAAGCTTATTCTCGGACTTCCCAATTGAAACATTTGAAATGATTTGATTCGTATAAGTTTTTACTGTATTCTGGGAACTAATGACATTTATTATGTATTCTACATAACTATTGCAAAGTCTATGAAATAATTTTTTTTTAATTCTGTGGGAAATCATTTGTATAATAAACTAATGCTTTGGGCATAAAATTAGTGCCAAAAACTTTGGAATCGAAGCAAATGTTTAATACAGTAGTTATTTATATCTAACAAATCAGATGACATAAACTTAAGGTCGTGTCTGATATCCAAACTCTCTTTTAGTGTTTTGAGAGTTGTTTTAAAAGACATAAAGTCTTTCACATATCGACGGTTTAGACATAAGATTAAGTGATGCGCGAAGAGAGAGTCCGTTCCTTTAACTCATAAAAAGTGAAAATTTTAATAAATGTTCTCATTTTGAAGGACAGACTCGAATGTGATTTGAAGATTAAATTTGAGGTAAAGAACATAAACACAAAATAGAGGTAAGACTCATAGCTTTTGCTGACATTAATTCCGATGACATTCACTTATACACTGAAATACGGGTGTCTTTCGTGCGTGAAGTGAATGTTTGAATAGATTTTTAACACAACAATAGATTTATTCAGTCCTAACGTTAGTGCAATACTAACACTGAATTTCAATTTCCAGGATATAGGATAGGACTCATACCTCATACCTTCCCCCAAACTTCTGCTGCAGAGGTTGAGCACCGTTTGCTTTGATAGTAGAGAACAGAATAGTATTGAATAGTATTCCCATTATTCAGACAAACAGTTCTTTTTTGTTAAACTTTTCATATGAGGAGAGAATACCTGAAGAAAGAGCGACATATTAAAGCCAACACCCGTTCCTCTCATGTGTTTCTATTTTGATGTCATTTAAACCTTAAAGTTCTCATCAAAAATGTTTGTATTTCAGAAAAGACAATGACTTTACCATCAAATCGTTTGATATCAGAGTTTGTTTTGCCGCACAACTCCTCCGCAACGCCTTATAATAACTTAGACTTTGATCCAGAAGTTCGTGAACTCTGTCAGCAGGAATTGGGAAGCCATCAGCTCCGGGTCGCCAAATGTATTGTCGTCGGAGATATAGCCGTCGGTAAAACGTGTCTTATAAACAGATTCGGATACAATGTTTACGCCAATAATTATAAGGCAACCATTGGTGTCGACTTCGATGTCCAAAAATTCGATATTTTGAAGACACCCTTCAGTTTACAAGTAATACATTTTTGTTCAACTCATCAAACATTTTGTCGCTTCCTTTAAATGATTAAACTTTTATCTCATAAAATGATTTCAAAGCAACAAAAGTTGATTTTTAAGCTAAATATTCTTTAGTCGACACTAAATAAGCGATTGAATAAACATTTTATTCATTGATATAAATATTGATTCAGATATTAATCATTAGCTGAACGCAAACTTTGACTCTATTTGAGTTAGGGGTCAAAAATTAATTTTGAATGAAAGTTAGGAATGGATTTTATTATAGGATTCTAAATGACTATCACTTATTATATTCTCTTTTATTGCTTTTTAATGAACTTCACTACAATTGTTAGCAAATTAGTGTTCGGAACGAAAATAATTATAATTATTATCTGATAATTGACTCACACTTTCATTATATAATGGATTTTAACCCAATTCTAGATATGGGATACCGCGGGTCAGGAGAGGTTCAAATGCATAACAACCACTTACTATAGAGGATCGCATTGTGCGGTCATTGTATTTGATCTCTCGAATATGTCAACCCTTTTAAGTGCCAACAAATGGTTAGAAGAAATATTGGACGCAAACTCTCAGTCGGATAAACCCCTTCTGTTTTTGGTGGGCACTAAGAAAGACCTCTTATGTGAGAGCGTTGTCGAGTTTGTTAGCTCTGAAGCCGTCAAAATCGCCAATCAATTGGAGGCAGAATTTTGGACAGTTTCCGCTCAGACGGGAGAAAATGTTAGGGAATTGTTCTTAAGAATCGCTTCTTTGAGTTTCAATCAAATAATTAATAAAGAGATTAAGTCTAAGAGAGAGTCGGCTAACAGTAATATGAGCGGAAAGTCTGTGAAATACGCCGAAAATTTCATCAAATTATCCAAAAAAAAGGACAAAAAGAAGAAAGACTTTTGCGTTGAATTCAATTGTCTTATCAAATAAGAGATGAAATTATATGAATCTCTTAAATCATATCATCAAATGTCATATCATTTGTAATTAATATAAACATTTGAAATGAAATATCACTTAATATATGCCAAAAATCTTTATGTCTTAATGTCTTTAATGTCTAGATTTTATTTTTTATGAAATTATCATTTTTTTAGACAAATGTCTGTTTATTTTAAATGAAATTTTAGACGAAATAAATTATAAATGATAAGAGCTTGCTCATTTCCTTGATTGTCAACCCTTTTGACGTAAATTCTATCTTTTGAGTCATTCCGATAGTGAAAAACATTTTCAAACAAATTTTTTTTAGACAAATGTTTAATTGTATCAAATGTTTAATAGACTTCACATTTATATACACATTATTATTAAAATATCATTTATTTCAAACATTTTGTTAAAGACTTGAATAACAAAAAATGAAGACTTCTTGTAATCAATACTAAAATGAAATATCTGTATATGAGTTGAAATATTTTTGACTGTTTTTTTCATTAAAGTCAATAACAAAATGCGAAAAAAGTTTTAAAACAATAAAATTAATATAAGGTTTGTTCTGATTCACGAACTTTTGATATAATGTCTGCAAAAAAGTCTTAATTTAAGAAAATATCAACAAATTATAGAAAGAAATAAACAGAAAATCATTGCATTTTCAGTAACAGACTATTGATTAGATGTTAAATGATTTGACTCTTAAGTCTTAACTGTTTTACGAATCACTCATTTATTTCTGTCTTTATTTTCTGCGAACCTTTTGCCTGAACTCTGGTTTCTCTCCAATTGTTTTTGTGGTTTCGTTTTGTCTTCAATTTTATTATTTTTTGGCGGAGAGTCACTAATCCTCTCATCTATTCGTCGTTTTTTGACGTTTCCATTATTAATGCAATTATTTATTTGGTATTTCTTCAAAATGTGTCCGATATTTGTCTCAATTTCTTGTTTACTCACTTTTATATTCGAATTATTATCTTCTCTAAAATTATTATTGACTTTACTATAAGTCTTGAAATCTGTTAATAGAATTGTTTTCCTAACGTTTGGCAACTCTTTGGATGAACTTTGAGTACAGGGTTTGACAGAATTCGTGGCGGAATTCAAAGACTTGAGACTTGTTTTACTCAGAGGTCCCGCCTTTTGTGGAGATCTCTTTGGCCTTAGAGGAGACACCGGAGCGACAGCTGTTTTCAATTGAGGCAAAGGTGAGAGTTCTGTTACTTTTTCTATGACTTCAGTTTTGATTAAAGGATTTTTATTGTTGTCTTTAATTACGGCTTCAATAGTGGTGTCAATGAGTCTATTCTTGAGTTGCATTTGTTTGAGATAATTGTCGCAATAGTTTGGATTCAATACGACTTTCAAATCAATACCTAATCTATTCTTATAATTAATGTTTTGTTTGCAAACGTTTTCGAACTTAATTTTAATGTCTTTGTTATCATTTAAGAGGTAATCATTGGTCTGTTGGAGGACTGAACTGATGTCCAAAATCTTTTCCAATTGAAAGTTCTTTTTGTTTAATTTGATCTGAAGATCGACTAATAGTTTTGCGAACTTAAGTCTCGTTTCATTCATTTGTGTGTTTATATCACTCAACTGCTGTCGGACTGAGTTCTTCAGTTCATTCAATTGTCGCTTGAATTGAGTAAACACTTCATTAGTTTTGTTCATAAATTCTTTTGACTTCAATTGACAGGAATCACAACAAACACATCCATAGAGTCTGTCTGTCCAGTGATTGGCCATTAAGTTCTCACTCTCTTCGGCGCACAAGTCGTCTAAGAATCGGTCGAATCCATTGCTCTCGTCTTCAAAGTCTTCATCCATTAAAAGACTATTTCCGTTATCTTTGAAAATATTATTCATTGATATGTCTTCTGTCAGATGGTTGTCCTGATTGAGGAAAACGTCGTTTTTTATTATATTTTGCGCCAAATTCTTATCGATATAAACAAAGTTGAGATCATTTCTCATCTGAAGACCACAATTGAAAGGATCCATAATTTTAGTCATTGTTTTGAATCAATTCAATTGAATTCAAATTAAATTTAATCTGTTTTTTCAAAATCAAAACAAACGACAATTTATTTTCAAACTAAAGTCGTTTACAAACAAAACAACATTTTCGATGTTTTTCGATGAAAATCGATATTCGAGTTTGAGTTTAGCCAATAATCTTCATAAGATTTTCGGTGATAATCGAATCAGTGGTAAACCATTGTTGAAGTTGTGAACTCACTTTCGGTGATCACATGCTTTGGAATAACACTTAACGTATGAAAACGTATCGATGTTTTGACTGACAATACAATCGACGGCCAATAAATACGTCAATTCATTGATTACTCCCTTTTTATTACTATTGAGTGAATCAAATGATACACTTATTTCTCGTTTAATCCCCTCTCAGGTCATAATTTATAACTCAATTGAACTGAATTTGGAGCCAATCTTTTGGTATGAGTTGTGATGCAATACAAACACTGTTTGCAAAAAAAAAAGTTTTGACTCAAAAATTGAAATCTTTTGAACTTTTCTTAAAATAAAGTCAATTATAAAACAAAAGATTAAATTCAAATCATTTTATTCGTTGATATGATTAAGGGGTCAAAACGTGTTACTAATTGAGAAGTCGTTTCAAAAAGTTGTCATTTGTTGCCAAAGGGGACAAAACTATTGCATAAAAAAAATAAAAGACCATCATAATGACCATGATCAATCATAGATTAAATTCAATGCTTTCATATAATATTTATTTCATTATTCAAATAATTTCATTAAATAAAAATACAATTAAATTGGATTATAATCGAAAGGAAATCTCTTTTAAATGATTTAGTTATTTGTCTGAATCTAAACATTAGATTTTTCTTCACTTAAAAGCGATTCAATTAAATTGTATTTTATGTGAATTAAGAGTTAATTAAATTGAAATCAGTTTTGAATAATTAGAGAGATTTAAGCCTTTGTTCAAAGGTTTTAGAGACAGGAAAGTCAATAACGAAATGAGTCCCAAAGCACTGCATTTACTTAAAAGACTTTCCATTCCCTGTCCTTTCATTTCCATGATATCAGAGCTCTGGAACTCTTTAACTGATGGCTCTAATAGTCGGCTTATCTTAAGATTCAAATCCCTTCCAACTCTTTCTCCACTCAATCGTCTAACCATTCCTTCAGATTTCACACGAGAATCATCCCTACGTTCAGATTCTCGGCGTTCCAGCCGTGAGTCGTCCATACGCTCCGACTCTCGGCTTTCGAGACGGGAGTCATCTCTTCGTTCAGACTCTCGGCGTTCAAGTCGTGAGTCATCTCTTCGTTCAGACTCTCGGCGTTCAAGTCGTGAGTCATCTCTTCG
>JAQIXV010000207.1:0-67887 GCA_034700625.1 Tectocepheus velatus
GAACTGATCAAATTTGGGACAAAACAGGTGTCGCCCACAGAATTGGAACAGTTTTTGTTGACTCACGAAAGTGTCGATGAAGTGGCTGTCGTTGGTGTCAAACACGAGACTCAAAATCAATGGCCTCGAGCTTACATCAAATGCGCTAAGAATAAGACAGTGTCTGAAGAGGAACTCAAAAAATATGTGGCGGGTATGGAGTCTATCATTTGTCTATAATTCATAAAAAAAAAGTTTTTCATTTGTTTGATATCAATACAAATACGATCTATGAATTCACTGAAAGAGTTTAAAATAACTTATATTTTGTTTCATATGATTAGAAAACAAATCAAAAGTTCAGTTAGTATTGAATTACAGTACAATTTATAGCTAAATTATATACAAATGTGTACTAGCTACAAAGTTATAATATTACCTTTTCTAATGTTTATTTTATTCTGTACTCAAAGAATCGTTGTCTGATTCCAAACAACTGAGGGCTGGAATCATATTCGTTGATCACATCCAAAGAACTACTGTCGGGAAAGTCGACCGAAGATATTATAAGCAATTAGTTGTCAATGAATTGATTAAAAACACAAATCGATTGAATTATTGATTGACAATAAAAAGTAATTATTTTTGTTTTGTTTGATAATTGAAGCATTAAATCGATTCCAAGGTTAGAATTGTCAGTGATTTTGATTGATATCTCGAAAATGATTGTTATTAAGAACTTTTTTGGTTTATACCTAGAGTCTAGGTCCAAGACTATCTTTTAATTGCACTTAAATGCACTCTTTCTTCAATCAATACATTCCCTGATAACATAATAAACCAAAAAGTTTTTAATAATAATAATTGATGTCAGGGAAGGGTTTGACTGAAGAAAGAGTGTATTTAAGTGCAATTAAAAGATAATCAAGGTAATTTCATAAATATTTGCAAACATCTGAGATTATGTCAAACGATTTGCGATAAAAAAGATGTTTTCAAGACTTTCTTATCGCTCAAACTCTAAGTTTATCAGACTTTTCATAAACTGTTGATTGAATAGAAGTTTGAGATAAGACTTTTTGACAGATCTATATAAAAGTGTTGCGAATAAAACATTTCCTTAAAACTGAATGTCATTTCGTTTTTATTAAAATAAAATTTAAGTTTTCGAACAAATGTCTGACGAATTCATAATAAGAGGTCCCAAACCTTTCTATGACATACCGGATGTGTCGGTCCCACAATTGTTAATGAAGTTATTGTCGAGTCTCGACCAACAGTCCATTTGTTGTGTAAGTCATTCAGAATTCAAATCGATTTATGAATTGATTCTGAATTTCATTCGTAAAGATCGACGCAAACACAGAATCAAAACTTTCGGTCAAAGAATTGCTGACAAAATCAAGATTAATAGCAAAGGCTTTGATTGAAAGAGGAGTCACTAAATCGGATCTAATTCTAACATTTTCTGAGAATACAATAGAATTAGTGGTATTCCTCTTCGCCTCAATATTTTTAGGGGTAACCATATATCCCATAAGTCCTTCTGTGAATGTCTACGAAGTGGATCAGTTGATCGACAGCTTGGGATCAATTGTGTTCTTCACTTCGAAATTGAAGTCCGAAATAATGGCCAAAATATTTGCAAATAAAAAGAAACCGAACGTAAAAGTTGTCGGAATATTAGACGGAGTTTACGATAATTTCGTTACTTTGGAACAACTGCTCAAAGAGGCAAACAATAAGACTTTGGATACCATTCCTCATTTCAGCATCAAATCAAAGGAAGAGATCTTCAGTTTGCTTCAAAGTTCGGGAACATCTGGTATTCCCAAATCAGTGATGGCATCGCACAGGGCTTTTGTGGCTAACCTGATGACCATGATCAATGCAGATTTCGATCGCTCTATGTATAAAAGTCAACCAACTTTTTGTCTGATGAGTCCACTCGCGTGCGGGTCGGGACTCATAACATTAATAGGTTACTTAGCTCTGGGAATGCGAGTCGTTATGTATCGGGACTACAACCCGGAGCTAATCCTACAATCTATTGAAAAATATCGAATAGATTTGGTTTCATTCGTTCCCGCGTTTGCCCACAAACTTGTTTCCGGAGATCTCGTCGACAAATATGACTTCTCGAGCGTTAAATTGTTGGCCACTACGGGAGCAGCCATTCCCGAACACGTCTGCAAAGCTATTGTCAATAAATATAAAGGAATTGTTCTTCAGGAGAGTATGAAACCATTGATATTCCAATTATTTTGACCACAAATTAATCGATACTCTATTTTTACGAATAGTTTACGGTATGACCGAAACCACTGCTCTGACCCTATGTCCTGATCCGAGCATAACTCAGTTCACTTCGGGGTGTTTGGGAAGACCCGGACATAACACCGAAATGAAGGTCATTGATGTCAACACTGGAAAGAGTTTGGGACCGAATATCGACGGAGAGATATGTGCGCGAAGTCCGAAACACTTCTCCGGTTATCTGAATAATCCGATCGCCACTAAAGAGGCAATCGATGAGAACGGATGGTTCCATACGGGAGATATCGGACACTACGACGAAAAGCATCGGTTCTTCATTACTGACAGACTTAAAGAACTGATCAAATTTGGGACAAAACAGGTGTCGCCCACAGAATTGGAACAGTTTTTGTTGACTCACGAAAGTGTCGAAGAAGTGGCTGTCGTTGGTGTCAAACACGAGACTCAAAATCAATGGCCTCGAGCTTACGTCAAATGCGCTCAGAATAAGACAGTGTCTGAAGAGGAGCTCAAGAAATATGTGGCGGGTCTGAAGTCAAACCATTTATTGTTTGATAACTTTTTTAACTGAAAATTATTTAATTTTAAGACTCTTTGGGTGACGCAAAACAACTGAGGGCTGGAGTCGTATTCGTTGATCACATCCGAAGAACTACAGTCGGGAAAGTCGACCGAAGATATTATAAGCAATTAGTAGTCAATGAGTTCATTAAAAGTCAATAACAAGTCTTTAATTAATACTTTTAATTACTTTCTATAAAAAATTGAGCAAAAAATGAATAAAATTACGAAAATTGATAACAAATTTGATTATTGACTGAATTTTTGATTAAATTGATTTAAATTAAAAACAGTTCCGAATCCATTGTTCGGATCCATTGAAATAAAATGATCCAAATTATTGTCGCAATCATTGGTCGCAATGCAGGGATAGTCGGGAGGCGTCTGAAGCCAAGAGCCGTCACTTCTTCTCATATGAGATCGATTTGATGCAAACCTCTTCAGATATTCCTGTCCTTCAATCACACGAAACATTCGGTGATATTCCTCTCTAATGGAGTCATCGCTTCTGAATGTCAATCGAGAATAGTTCTGAAAGTCTTCGGGAAACGATAAGACAGTATCTAAATCATAGACGAGAGGTCTGTCCCGATTACCATCAGGACCTTGAGCTGCATATATCATAATAACATGGTAATCCCAAATGCAAAGGTAGTCATTATCTCGTCTGCCAGACCTCTGCCTCCAAATGGGAACCATTCGGCTGTCATTTGATATGAAGACAACAAAACAGTTGTTTAAATGGTTTTCAAAGTTATTTGAAATAAAATGACATAATTTCCAAACATTTTCTTCACAATAACAAGAAGTATAAATACAATCACTTTTGTTGATCACTAATGGATTGGTTTCGGTCTTCGATGTCATCTCATTGTATGAAAAAGTATTGAATCAAAAGTTTATTTATTTGTCAAAACTTTTTGAAAATGTTTTGAATCCCAAAAACAGCTGTTCATTCAAAACGTCAAAAATCAAAACAAAACATACGTTTGACTCAAAATATTGGAGATTTTTTGCAAGTTTAACAGAGATAGAACAAGGTCATATCACTAATTATTTCAACTGATTTCAACATTATTTCAAACTTTATTGGAAATATTAGAATTGATCAATGTCATTTTACAGATGACCTTAAATTGAATATTTAATAATTTGTGTTAAGTTTTAGTGAATTATCAATTGATTGGCTGAAAAAATATCTCTAATTATGATTGAATCATACGATCAATGATTGTGGACACTCATAACCAAACATTCCTCGAACACACATTCAATTAAACTGCCCAATACTCGACAATGTCAATAATAAATCATGGTCTTTTCTATCTCTTCGATTTTATTTTATATTACATTAAATACATTGTGTTCTTAATTTTATTCCTTATATTTATTGAGTGGGAGATAATAGTGGGGAACAAATACTACCTTGCTAGTCTAATTATTTTGACATTCCTTTTGATATTGCTATACATCTCTTATATTCCTTTCCGTCGTAAAAGAAGTGCAAAAATTACTCAAGAGATCAAACGAATGGAAAAATCATTTTTTGTCCAAACATTTAATGTGATTGAGAAATGCCTCCCCAAATACCAGGGTATAGGAGAAAGGTATCTGAAAGAACACAACACATCCGACAAAGGATTCATTCAATGGAGTCTTGTCTTCAATGGTGTCAACCGTTCCAATGGTTATATCGAAGCCATCCATTGGACGGCAAAACTTGTCAACAGATTTAATCCAACAGAAAGACAGAGAGTTAGGGGAATGGCTTCAGAAGTGGCGGAACTCAGAAGAAATGCTTTGAATTACTGGACAGACGGATACGACACTCATAAGGCGGCGGTCGAGGCCTGGGAGGAGGCTTTCAATCCGACTCATCTCAAAAAGAAATATATATTTACTGTATTTGTTGTGATTATTACCATTTCATACATTAATCGAAAAGATATTTTAGAATTTTTAAACTCAATATAATTTTCATCACTCATACAACCAGTTAATCATTGCATTAGCGATGACCAAGTTCAAACAACAATTTTTCAAAAAATTAAAAGTTTATTCGAATATGTTTTACATTTTTATTTTAAATTAATTTTTATATGTTTTTTGACATTTGATTTTTGAGAGAATCTTTTGCTACAATTCTTGTGGAGACAAACAAATGGTTTTTCACCCGAATGTATGAATGTCTTCAAACAAATAACTTTTTAACCAAATTAAAAGTCATTTGACGTACTTTTTGAACGACAAGAGACTTGAAAAACATGTGATTTGTTTTCATTGAATGAAATTTTTGTAAATAAAAAGTGTTTTAAATCTCTAAACAAATGTCTGTAAGACTTCTTCGTAACAAACAGTTGACGACACAACTGATGAGATGTTGTCGATTGTCATCAAAGCCATCGATACACCACTCGTTGTGCAGATCCTATCAGAAGTCAATTCGACAGAATTCATCCAAAACGGGTCCGTCGGCTCAGACTCGGACATCACCGGAACCGCTGACCGCCGACCAGCAGTTCGACGACAGACCGGAAGCGAGTCCCGAATCGGATCGATATTCGGGAGAAACAAAGTTTTCGATGCCTAAGGGTCTGACCGTACGTCCCATTCAGTCGATTGGGATTAAAGACAAAATCGAAAAAGTCTTGAAATACGAGTCTTTCATCGAACGGCTCTTTTTGGGTGAATTCGATAAAGACTTTCTCTCTTTTCCTATACTTCTTAAGAAAAGGAAGGAATTCATAGAAATGACGGATCAGTTCGAAATGATTAGACAATCGTTCGCTAAAATACGTAAAGACAAGGAAACTATGGATTCTTTGGCTTTCAATTCGTTGTTTCAGTTGAGTGTCTCTGAAATGGTGTTCGCCTTCGAAGCCATCGGAGCCTCAGAACAGAATAGTCTGGCCTTCGGTAACATTAGCGCCGATCAGAGAAAAATATTAAATCCGGACAACGACTCGAAGTATGTGTCGGTTCCGGCGAATCAATTGACTGTAGAATCGGTGAAAACAAACAAAACAATTATCGAATCAGTGATTCCTCTGATAATACATAACTCGATGTCTTATTACGCGATCAGTAATTCGTCGAACGAAACGTTAAAACAAGAGATTCTGGAAAAGCGGCCGAAAATCGGTTTCGCTTACTGTGAACCGACTGACAATTTGGGTTCTCTTCCATACATTCATTGGGAGACTACCGCACAGCTCACAAACGAAGGTGACTCCTGGTTTGTCAACGGTTCCAAAGGCCGTATCCTTAAAGACGATTACGAATATTATCTCCTGTTTTGCCGATCGGAAGACTTTCCCGAAGAGACGGACAAAGAGTTTAAACGTAAAGATCAATACGGAATCGTTACACTCCTTATCCCAAAAGACATGCTGTCCATCGAAGACGACGGGACTGACAGCTATGGTATTGAGTACCAGAAGATCACAATCAAAAACCTCCTTCTCTTGAGAGAGAACTACGAAGTCATTAAATCTGAGGCGAAGGCAACTCAGGCTCTAAACGTGAAGGCGTGCGGACAGTTAGCGACCAGTGCTGTAGTTTTGGGTCTTTTGAAACAGTTATTGAAGAATACATACGATTTTATTGTTAACGAAAGGGTTGGTCTCTCAGAGTGTGAGATAATTCAGAAGATCCTATCGGAGAGCACCCGAAAGATCTATACAATTGAGTCGATGCTATATCTGACGGCCGCCGCCTTCGACTCATTTGAAACGGGGTCTGACATCTCCCTCGAGTCTATTGCTGTGAAAACAATGGCCACAGAAAACGCTTTCGATGTCATTAAGAACTTGCGTTCGATATATGGGTCCCGATATCCGGTGTCGTCGACGGCTCACGACTTAATCAATATTTTCGACTCTTTTCTCGACTGTTCGGTCAATAATCGAATGTATTTGGCATTACGTGGTCTCCGAACTCAGGGACAGTGGCGTCACGACCACATCCGACGCATGAGACTGTCCCCAATGTATCCGGTTTATGCAGTTAAGCACTTCTTGAGTGCCATCAAAAAGAGGAGGTCCGACACTCTTGACTTTGATTTAGATCTTTGCGGTTATCTCCACCCAAACCTCAAATGGGGCGCCGATTGGCTCGAATTCTGTGTCAAAAAGCTAGACCTGAGTGGAGAGCAACTCCTCAAATATCACGGAAAGGTATGACATTTAAAATGATTTTTATTTCTTAATGACATTCGACCTGTTCTTCAATCAGCAGAACATAATTGAAAAACAACAGGATTTGTATCGTTTGTCAACAATTGCTTTGGAGGCCTATGCGATGACGTGTACCCTCTCCCGGGCCTCTCACTCCATGTGTCACGGGATCAGAAACAACGACATCGAGAAGGAGACGGCGTTGGCCTCGACTATGGAGTCATTCCTCAAAGTCTCGCAATTGGTTGAAGAGATTTTAGCCGATTCTAAGACTTGTAATGATCACAGAAACCAAATGATTCACAAACGGAACGTTCAATTTGACGGATATTTCGCAATGCCTACAATCGATCGCATCATTTGAGTTGTATTTAGTTTTTTGTTGTAATTTATTAATCAATTCTAATGTTTAATTAAATTCAAATAAATTATAAATTAGCGAATAAATGATTTTACTCATTGTTTCGAAAATGTGAATGATCTAGTTAGTTTAACAGTTTATCTAACTGTTGCTAAATTGATTTGTGACTCGCAATTCAATCAAAGATCAAAATTATCCGTTAATTCGCAACCCTTTTGAAAGACAGATAAAAGTAATTGAATAAAAAAATAGGAAAACTTATAAAATGTGATAAAATGTTTATATAAGTGATATGCAAAACTACCTTGATTACTCTGTGCCCTCATTACTTTAAACAACGTCGGGTTTATTGATATTTTCTTAGAAAAGAATAGATTACAGAAATATTTATTAATGGGTTGTAAATGAAATTCAATTAGAGTTTGAGATATGAGTTGAGATCACTTCAAACACATCTCTAATTGTTATCTAATTTATTGTCGAATAAACAGTTTCTCGAAAACAATAGAATATCAAAAGTAAAACCTTTTGTCGATATAAAACACTTTCGATTTTAAATCAATAATTGAGTTGATCTCAATTTTGATCGAAACAAATATATTCTAATTTCAAAATAGTTTTTATTGGAAATGTTGAACAGTTTTTCGATTGTGGTGATAGTGATAGTTATCTTGGCATTTGTGGTGGCAATACTATGGGTCTGTTACTTGAGATTACCAAAAACTGACAAGGATAAACTACGGAAACGATTAGCAAGCAAAGCTTTCTTACCACAAACACACCTCATTAAAGAACGCATTGAAATGGAGTCGTCTGACGAAGAATCTGATGGTATTCCTATTGTCATCGAAGGGAACAGATCTGAGAGAATACTAATTGAAAATTTGGTTTTTGAAAAATCGTTTGAATTGATCGGAAGGACTAATCCTCGTTGTTCTCGATTAAAGGCCTCATATATTAAGGCTTACAATTCATCGACGAGTGGTGTAATTGATTGGCACAAAGTCTTTACTGATCTCCAGAGAGGTCCGGATGAGTATATCAGTGCCATCGAACGAACCGGTCGTTTACTACCGTATTCTGATTCATACGAAAGGAGAGAAATATACTCATTAGTAGACCAACTGATTAAACTTAGAGAAGTTGAGCTAGGTCATCCTAATTGCAATAAATTCAAAAAGACCCAGATAATTAGTGGTTGGAAAAATTTTAAGCATAAAATTTGATTTAATCTTGATAATTATAAAAACTAACAGTTGTTTGTCAGTCATTTTCTTTAAAAATGTTTTATAAAATGAATTGATTTTCAATAAAAAATGTAAAAACAATAAAAATATGTTTAAAAAGTAAAAAAATAAACCAAAATATTTGGAATTTTAGGAAAATATTTAATAATTTGAGTCACTTTCGTAACTGCTTTCTGTTTCGCATTCGGATGAGTCGTTATTATCCGTTTCGACGCAAAATAAGTGAATATAGATATTATCGAAAGTGATTTTCATATAATAAATGTAACCATTGATGAGATCATCTGAATAATTTGTGTGGCAAATGATGGCAGACCAGTCATACTTATCATTATTCAAACTTTCGGTCAAATATCGAGTCATTTCTTCAAAAGTATTGAATCCAAGTAAAGCTGATTTGCATTTCTTTATTACTTTAGACTTCAAACCTTTGGAATCGATATTACTGTCAATTATTTGATAGCTTTCAATTGCATTTCGCGCCGATTCAATCATATTTGAAATCGATTCCTACATTTATTTAATTATAATTAATACGAAATAAATTTATTTGAATTTTTTTTGTAAAAATATTCACATTATTCTGTGTTTGAGGAATGGGTGCAAACGAAGTGGTCGGTTGAATATTCTGTTCCTCCAATTCTTTAACTCTTTTGGCCAATTGTGTCACTTCTTGTTGGCAGACATCCAATTGATTCTTGAGTTGATTGTATTCTTCTTGTGGTATAACTATCTGTAATCTGTCGATACTCTCCGATATGTTTCTTATAGTTTGACTGCATTTAATGGACGGACTCTTCGGGTTGAATGAGCATTGGATCACATGTTGTGATAGTTGTCCCAATTGGAGAGTTTCAGTGCATCCGTATATATCATTATCGCAATAGACTTCGAGTTTGTTGACAATATTTGTCACAAATCGGGGAACTTCTTGTAAGTTAGCGAACGATAGTCCACTTCGACACGACGGACAGCTATTAGTATTCGAAGACTTCTTCAGACAGTCATCAATGCATTGCTTACAATAAGTATTACGACAACAGGGAGTTGTCATCGGAGTGTTCAATATATTCAGACAAATACCACATCTTTAAAGTTAAATATTATTGAAATTAATTTAAAAATTGATTAAATTTTTTTTTAGACAAATGTTTACATCAGATCTTCTTCGAAATTCTGTGGCAAAGAAACAAACTTTGATTTTTCGAATCCAGACATTTATCAACAAAAAAATTATCAAAGACTCAATAAAATCAATGAAAAATCAAGATTTGTTTAAAATAAAATTTATTGAAATAAATTGTTTTAATCGCAAACAAATCATATGACTATTAGTTTGTTATACTCAACAATAGAGAGCACAGATTGTATGAAAACTTTATTTATCAAATAGTTTTGCTTAACTTTATAAATCTTAAAAGTAGCTTGGGAAATTTATTATCATATTTGTTGATATATAATCTTGCTCTATTTTGTAAACAAATTAAATCAAATTAAATAATTTATTAGATCCGAAAGTGAAAGTCTATGCCCTTCAATGAAATATTGATAAAAGCCTTGAATTTTGTTTTATTCGATAATTTAATGAAAGACTTCATTTGATTCTAAATATTCTTTGATTCTAAACATTGCTTTGATTATTGATTTGAGAAAATTTCGTTATTTTTATCACTTTTTCTAAAATGCAATAAATTATTAACTGATTAACGAGAAAATGGCTATAATTTCATCAATTTTTTTAATATATTTTTAGTTTATAACGAATCAATAGTTAATTATTATTTAGTTTGAAATAAATAAATGAATTTCAAAGAAATATTTGAAGAGTGGCCTAACGTTTCGTTAGTTATAATTATTTTATTCTTTATAATTATTGTCGAAATAGTTTTGATAATCTATAAGTGGTTTTGTTTGGACCGCAGACAACAATCATTAAAAGAGAGACAAACCCATGAGCTATGGCTCCCAACCCCTGAGTTAGGGGACGAACACTCGATAGGCGATGAATTGTCATCTTTTTCTGAAGAACATCAAATGGAAGACGAGATAAATGTTATCATCGATTCTGATCGAGAAGATAAAGGAATTGAAATGTTTGAACAAGATCACTCAACACCAGCTGAACAAGTGTCCATTCCTTCTGATGATAGTCTTAATGAAGACGGACTAACAGTTGCAGTCATTGAATCACATGAAGAGAACTTAGAAACGGAACAAATACATGACTTACCAACACTTCCCATGAATTCAAAGTTGAGACCTCCTGAAGAAGTGTATGACAGTGAAGAACAAAATCATGTTATGACTGAATTCCAACCAAATAATAGACAAGAATTAGAGAAAAATATTTTTGAAAAATCATTTGATTTGATTGAAGAATATTATGAAGATTATAGAGGACTCAAAAACCAATACTTAGAGGAATTTAATTCTTCAAAAAACGGGAAAATCAATTGGAGTCGAGTTTTCTCAAACATTTATCCTGACATCAGGTGCTATAATTCGGCCATAGAATGGAGCGGTCACTGCATTTCATACTTAAATTCACGTAAAAAACTAGACATCTATTTATTAGTCGACTCTCTCATCGAGATATACATTCGAGAGAATGAAGAGTTCACTGGATATCGAAATAACAATTTCTTCGAACAATTCAATATCATTAAGAGTTGGCAACATTTCAGACGTCTGTAATAGATAATACCATGATCAAATCGAAACTTTTTTTTTGATTCAATTATTTCCTCGTTCTCTCAAATCAAACAAAAACTATTGTATTTTTTATTTGAATAACAAAAGATATGTTTCTATTATTCAATTAATTATTATCAGAGATTCTTCTAATCAATTGATTAAATGTTAGCAAAAAAAAATATTTTGAGTTTTGAATTGATTTTAAGGCGTTTTTGTCGAATAATAAGTTTTTCGGTTTTATGATTGAATGAAATTAATTAAAAATTATATTTAACCTAGCTAAATTTAGTGTCAAATAATGGCTGGAATTGATTTCCTGAAACTCACTCTTATGATCAGTGTTTTTATTCTGCTTTTGATCTTGGTCGTTGCTCTGATTTACTTGTGCTACGAGTTCTGTAGTGAGAAGTCTCGGCCCAATTCAATGAAATACAGACCAAAACCTCACGATTTTATCGCTAACACCAAATGGTTTTCCAGACCTATTGAAGATCCGTTACCACAGAAGAAGTCAAAACCAATCGACGAGACGGATGTGAAACTACCCGAAGAGAAGATTGAATTGATTTCACAAAATACTGAAAAACCAAAATTTGAACCGAAAATAGAAATTAAAGTTTTAGAGAAAAATATTTTTGAAAAATCATTTGAATTGATTGAGAAGTGGTACTCTGATTCGCAATACTCTGGTATCAAAGATAGTTACTCTAATGCCTACAACTCCTCTTCAAACGGACAGATAGATTGGCACAGAATTTATTTAGATCTGATGGCCATTGGAAACGGTTATATCGCAGCCATCGAAAGGACGGGTCGACTTCTGGCCGTTATTAACGCCGAAGAGAAACAAAAGATATACACTTCTGTCGAAAAACTTATTGAATTGAAGAAAAATTGTGAGAAGAGAAGCGATGACTCATATATATACCAAAACCCAACTGAAGAAATCAAAGCCTGGACCAGATTTATATCATATCAAGAAAAACTTACCTAGAACATTCATCATTAATCATTTATTTTTAATTTTTTAAACCTTTTGTCAAATTATTTGATATTTTATAATATAACATATTTTTGAACTTTTATTCAAACAAAACAATTGTTATTAAAGTTAAGATTTTGATTAAAGTTTATTAAAACTCTCAAAAATTCCTTAAAATTGTTATTTTATTGACTACTAGTTTGTGAGCAAAAATAAACATTGATTTTCTCAAAACAATTCGTTTGATATTTAATATAATATATTTTAAAATTATTTTAATTAATTGAGTAATGAATTCGTTATATTTTGTGTTATTCTCAGCGATTGGACTATTTATTAGTCTTTTTATTTGGTGTTTGTGTTGGATATACAACAGAAGACAAAATGATTATCATTTTTTGTACGATAGTTTGGAAAGTGATCGAGGTTCTCTTACCGATACTTATGTGGTCCCTCAACCACTGAGTGTAGAACCTGTTGAGCAGTCAGAGAGTGAAAGACCACAAATACTCGACCGAAAAGTCGTCGAAAAAGAGATTATTATGAAATCATTTGACTTGATTGAAAGGAGGGGTAAAATATTTTCGGGTCTGAAAAACGCATACAAAATACAATACCAGTACTCAAGAAATGGTCAAATAAATTGGCATAAAGTCTATAATCGTCTCCGAACTGGTGGTAATGGATATATCAAAGCCATTAAAATGACCGGAAAATTGGTGCCCAAAAACAATTCAAAGGCCAGACAAGAGATATACTCATTGGTCGACAAATTAATTGAATTGAGAGACAAAAGATATGAAAAGATTTGGAAACGATTCCGATCGACAAAAATATGAAAACCATTTATATGTGATTAAAATGTGGAAAAAATTCAAACATTAATTCAATTGAAACTCTTTTGAAATTATTCAATAAAACAAAACTTTTATTAACTAATAAATAAAACTTTTATTAGTTAATAAATAAAACTTGCTAGATCTATATATTAAAAGGAGACGAAAAGAAATGATCAAAAAATTTATTGAATTGAAAGAAAAGGAGAATAACAGATTGGAAATAAGCAAGATCATCTATTCGTACATTAAAACTTGAGATATCTTATAAATTAGATAAATTCAATTATAAAGTACTAAATATTTGTAATGAATAATTGACTTAATCCAAGTTCAAACAGACGATATATATTAAAAATAAATGACCTTGCAATTTGAAATACGGTACTCTTTAGAGCCATATATGACTGTAATGTTGTTATCATATACTGAGAAGTACTCAAAACAAAACTGTAATCGACGAGAGTTTTCCGCCAAACAGTTATCAAAACATTTATAAACAAAACTATCGGTCGTTATGTGAATCAAATGTAACTATTATTAAGAATTAATTAATAATTAATGAATTGAATTGAAAATTAAATTAAAATAATTTGATTTAAATCACAGAAAATGGATTCATCTCTGGTATTGTTGATCTGTGTTATAGTGGCCCTCATTTTAGGCCTCTTTTTCTGGTTTTGTCGTCTCTTTAACTGTTGTTTCCGAAGTGATCGCATCGAGTCTATCGATGACAGACTTCCAGATGAAGGGCTTAAGTTCGTTGTCGTCGAACCAAAGTCTCAGAAAAAGTTAATCGAAAGACAGATATTCGAGAAGTCGTTTGAACTGATCGGTAGATCCAATGAACGGCACTCTGGCCTCAGAAACAAATACGTAAACGTATACAACACGTCAACTGAGGGCCGAATCGATTGGCACCGAGTCTTCCCTAACCTCAGGTCCAGAGGTGACGGATATATTGCGGCCATAAGTTATGTCTCAAACCTTTTGCCAAAATCTGATTCCAAAGAAAAGCGTGAAATCTATTCACTGGTCGACCGATTGATTAAACTGAGGTTCGAGGAAAACCAAAGATTTAGGAATGATCCTGAACATTCCAAGAGCTATGCTGAGCACAATGTTACAATTGAAGCTTGGCAAAAGTTCAAAAAATAAGCTCAATTCCGTTGAACCCATTTTATCATTTTATTTTAGATTTTTATCGATTAATACTTTTTTTAAAACTCCAAATCATTTCAATTGATTGCCATTTCATTATTCAATTCAATTCAGTATTTTTTATCTCTTTATTAATTTTGATTACATTTTAAAGGATTTTATTAATAAATATTTGAAAACAAATCCGTCTTTTAATCAGTCGTTGACTCAAAACACTTAAAAGTTATTTCACTTCAATTTAATTTTAAAAACATTTTTATGTTTATATCGTTTATATCAAACTATTTTCAATTAAACCTCGAATTAATATAAAAGATAAAGAGAGAGGCATTTCCAGAGCTCAGGTATGTCACTGATCTACTAATTCATACCTTTAAGGCTTATCTTAAGCGCAATATCTGTGAAAAAAAAGAGTAAAAACGATTCGTCTGAACATTAATTTGCGAAACCAATGACTCAATACATTTCTGTTGCGAAAAGTTATTGACTCAGAAAAAGATTGTTTGCTTTCATTCCATGTTTTTTCGGTTCAAAATCTATTATAACATTAATCTAAACTGATTTTGAAAACAAAAATCCAATCGATTATACAAATGAGAAAAATTGAGTTAATTATAGAGTTATTCTGATAATAATAAACTAGTGATCCGCCACTAAACGAGTCAGTCCTCGATTTTTCGAGAGTTTCAGTCATTCATTTCCAAAATATTTTTACCAAAAACTGATGAAAATTTTGTTTCCCACAAAATCTCATCTCTTTTGATGAGAAAAATGAAGAGAAAAAAAAATAAATTCAATTTTTGTTTATTAGTTTGAATACAAAAAATCAGTCAACAGTAGAAGGGTTTGGGTTTTTGGTAATCCTAAATCACTCATTGATTTTAATAGATTTTTTAAATTCATCGAAAAGTTTTGTATATTTTTTGCAGATTTATTTGAATTACAAAAATAACAAAAATTCTTTTCTCTCAACGAATAAATTATTTGAAAACATTTATTATTCAACTGATATATTGTGAGAACAAAAAAAATTCATTAATTTTAAATTCATTGAAATCATTACAATAATTGTTTTAGATAACCTTTTTCTGACAATTTTGTTCAAGTTTACTTGACACTTGATTGGCAATTTATGAGCTAGGCACAAGAGGCTTTGTTAGTAATTTGTTTCATAGATTTGGTAAAAATTATTAAAATTCACATTTGATCGACAATTTGAAAACTAATTAATAGTTAGTAATTATTAGCACAATATAATACATGTCTGATATGTGTCATCCCATCCCATCCTTTCATATTGAATACATTCAAAAAGAATAATTTAACGGAAATGATGAGCTCTCCAGAATGTGAACCCATTCCTGAGCGCATACCTCATAATGATTGCATTGACATGTAAATGGACACACATTGTACCAAATATGTTGTGACCAAAACATCTATAAGACTGGACAACACAATAAATGTCAAATATATTTAAATTACTTTCATTTGAACTGAAACGGAGAGAAATTTGTTTTGAAATCTTTATAAATGACTCATTAATTCGTTAATATATAATATGGGATAATATTTACATTAAATTTACATTTAATGAATGCTAGACATTGTCTTATCTGATTAAATCAATCTAATCTATCAACTCTCGCACCAAATACAAATTAATAATTTCATACATAATTATATTAAAATTAATCACAACTTATACGGAAATTCTATGAACCTTGGTTAAGCTTATCATGATCATTCACGCATCACCAAGCTCAGAATAGAATTGTCTGTCATAGAGACTATTGACAGGAGTCTATCTAACGTTTGCTGTCAGACAGACGTCTAATTCCATTGATTTTTATTTCTTTATATACAGTTATGTAAGTCGTGAGCAATACATACATAAGTTTTTAAACATAATAATTAGGATTTCAAACCCGAAACCGGAGTATTTTTAGGCGCGTATTCTGGGGTTAAGAATTTCAGAGTTCGGAAGTTTCAAGTTTGAAATTTCAAGTTTCAACTCAAATAGTTTCAAAGTTCATAACTTAACCTTTTTAAAGGTATTCAACAGACGATCGCAGACTCAGCTGCAGTGCCGGCCACTAGAGCACCACTGGAGCAACACGTGGTCCAACTATTTAACTAATTCGTTGATTAATTATAGACATCTCTTTGATATTTCACTGGAAAAAAGTTTTTGACTTTTGCCTATTTTTTGTTTCTATGACTCTTTAAAATTCATTTGTCATACATTTGAGGGAAAAGAAGTAGTGCCGACCCCTATACAACTTTTTGCTCCATAGACCTAATGCTAAAAACTTGTATCGCCGTATCGCTCAACTCGGCAGCAGATCAGTCAGTGATCTGATCAGAAAGAGATCACATCTTTAAACCGTTATTCAAAGTGAATGTTAACTTCAATTGATAAGAGAGGAGTAAATCATTTATTTTTTACGTTTATTTGGCTCTTGTTTTAAATAAATCAAAATTATTACAAAAATGTTTCGAAATTTGTTTTTACTTTTGTTGGCAACGATTGGTATGTATTATATTTATTATTTTGTTTATTATTCAATTAGTTTTCACTTTTCAGATTTTAACTTGTTAAGAATATAAATTTATGAACCAAGTGTTTGACAATGTGATAAATTGATAGAGGGAGCAAGGGACTATCATAGTTCCAAGTTATCAATGATATATCATACAACTCTTACAGTTAACATATCATATCATACAGTTGTTACAGTTATAATCGCTACCTATATTTGCAGCGAAAATTCATCCCTCATTTTTCAACAAAATATTTTTGACAAGTTCAAATCAACATATATTATAATAGTTTAAACTTTAAACCATTTGAATAATGTGCGAAAGCCTGCGATTAATTGCTGTTTTTAATTAATTTTTAATATAAATTTTCCACTTTTTTGTTGACTCTTATTTGAGTTTTGCATAATTTTATTGATAAACGTCTGAACAAAATACTTATCATATTTTCATCTTATTTTTCTTAACTCTTTCTAAAAGTTTTTAGTATAGACTCAAATATTTATTGATTTTTCACTCTTTTAATGAATGAGACAATTGTCTCAATTCTTGAAATCCAAGTATTTTCACATATTTTGTTTCTGAGAGAGAGGTTTGAAAATCGGTATTTCTCTTCTTCCGCAAAACGGTTTTCCTATAATTAAAGATTCAATTTATGATTGAATAGCATCCGAAACAAATCAATATTGACATTAAGTGCTATTTCATGGATTGTTTGAATAATTTTCAAATTTATTACCCATTCTTATCAGAAAATTTTTATTTAAGATTTAAAAAATAAAAATTCTTCAGATATTCAACTTATAAATAGGTTTTGAAAACGTTTTTGTTTTTCTTATAAACTTATTATTAAATGCGAGAAAAAAAATCAAAATTTAAACTAAATATAAGAAAATAAAAATGATTTCAAAATTATAGACTAAAACATTGAGAGAATAATTTGCTTTGAACTCAAATTTTTTGCCAAATTTAATAGTTTTTAAAGAGAAAAATATTCTCATTTTTTCTGCTAATAAGAGCTCAAAATCTGTTCATTCGCCTCAAAAATCTATTGAATCTATTATTGAATTTCATATAATTTTTGTTTTTTTAAGCAAAAATCTAAACTAAAGTTAGAAAAAGATACTAATAAATAATTTTCTCAATTAATTTTAGGTTAAGGTAGAAAACAATGTAAACATAATATACACACAAATAACTTGAGGCAATGTTTTAGGTCTTCGCCAAAAGCTATTCCCAAATCATTGAGTCAAACGTTTTTATTATTTTTTATATTTCACTCAATACTAATACTTAAACGAAATATATTATGAAATCGGTAACCGGTTATCGGTTTAAAATCGGCAGCAAAAATCAAATTAGTGCTCAGCCTTTCGTGTGTCTGAGCGCATACTTTTTGAGTCATTGCCCATACATTCAAAATAGCGTTGAAATGCTCTTCGAGTCAAATATTGGCCAATACTAACACTGATAGACGATTAACCCGTCTTTTCTCTGCTATGATAATTTTGTACTGAATCAGGTCCTTAACAAGGGTATATAGATAAGTACAAGTAAACAAAATATTTCAAACTATTTCAAACTATTTCAAACTATTTCAAACTTCAATGAACACTCAAAATATTCTCAACTTGCATATAACTGTTATACTGTTACTTTATATAGCTCTTGGCTTTTTCAAGGCAATTGAAATTGTCTCTAATGAGAAAGAGTTATAATTAACTAGGGATGAAAATAACATGACATTTTTATCATAAAATCTGAAAAATTAGCATCTAGCATCAAAATAAAAAATTATTTTAATTATTTGTTTGGACTACGAATGAACTTTAGACTCAATATTTTCAATATTATTCATTCATATTAACAAAAATCAAGTCAAACAACAACTCAGCCCTAAAAAAAGAAGAGGCTTTCTTCACGTTTAACGGTTAACCACTCGGCCAACAAGTAATGTAACAGTTTTAGGAAAGTGGTCGTAAGCAAGTTATACAGTATCCGGTTTATATCTCTTTTACAATAGAATTCTTTATATTTCATATTTAGCTTAAAATATGATATTTTCATAATTTGAAAGTTTAAATGAAAAGTTGAATATTTTTTTTATTCAACATCAACATTTTGCATGTCTAGTTATCCTATATGCCCTTGTTCGGGCAATGTTCGGGACGTATTACTCTATTGTCCCACATATAGTCACATTTATTTATATTATATAAACGTGTGTTTACGGACCACCAATCCTTCCGATCTGATTGACATTGAAATTCGTCTTTAAATATGGTTCACAACTGAAGACGAAAATCATTTACTCTTTCTTTAGGCGAGAATTAAATATTTGGGAGACTTTGAAGAACTGTTTTTGCACTCAATTATTGCAATAGACTTACAAACGATTAACAAAAACTAGAATTTTATGTAAAACGGATTGCATTTTAAGCGAATGCCTTTCAATGGATGAATGAATAAATAAGTCGATCTCTTCTTGTTTTAGTCAATTCTCTCTCTCTCTCTCTCTCTCTCTCTCTCTCTCTCTCTCTCTCTCTCTCTCTCTCTCTCAAAATTTTTTAATTATAGACTCATTAAATGATTTTCAAATGAATGTCAATCATATAACTGTTGATAATTTTCTTAAACATTGATTACTTGGAAAACAATTTTTAGTAAAAACTTTATTTTTAAAGTCATTATAATTGAAGTGTAGTTTCACGACAAGCGAAAAGTCATTAAATTATAAACTGTTTAAGCGCTTCAAATCTCATTAACTATTGAAATAAATGCCAAAAATATGTATTTATTGGTGCTATAGGTCTGTCCCAAACGCAAACTCAGAGCCAAAACACGACATATTCGCCAACAAAAGCCCAGTTCTCTAACTCCGGGTTCGTTCCGATAGCAAAGCCATTGATAGCAAAACTTCCGGAAAGATATGACAACACAGAAAGCGGTGCAACTGATCAGCAACAGGTAGATCCGGGTTCAGTACTAACAAGAATGGGATATACCCATAATCAAGACTATGAAGTCCCTGGTTATGGGATGACTAACTATAACTTTAACCAAAACTATAACACATATAACCCGTCCGCTGCTTATTATGACCAGAGGTCACCCTCTTTGTTACATAACAAACAGGAGCCGATCAGCGCTGACTCTACACAAGAAAGTACTGTCCAACACAACTACGACCAGAATCTCAGATATGGCGAGCGATTCAACAAATTCGCTCAACCGACGGGTGCCGGTAGTGAAGAATACTCTGCCGACTCCCAGTCCTCTGCGGATGTGAGTCGTCAGAACTTCTATAAGCAGTTGAGCGGTGACGCAGACGTCGCCAAATATCTGAAGACGGCTGCTTCAGAGTCGACTGAAGAGCTGTCGGGAGCCGATCAGTCGGAGTCATCTGATTCTGAGTCAGAATATCCCCAAAACCCTCAAATGGGAGACTTCCAGCTCAACAGCAAAGGCCAGAAACAGTCTTCATATCCAATGCTCGGTGAAGACCAACAAATGATTTCCCCAGAAATGGCTCAACAGTTGTTCAAAGCTTACGGACAGTCACAAGAATTGAACGGAAATTCAATAAATGACAATCAATTGCCTCAATCGGGACAGTCATCAGAAAGTGATATGCAGTCCCTTATCAATCAGTTATCGATGTCTTCAAATATGCCACAAAAATCTCAGTCTGAGCTCTTCGGTGGAGCGGAACAATACTTTTCGCCGGAATTCTTGAAACAATTTGCAGCTCAATACGCGTCCGGCGCTCAATCCAATGGACAGTTGAGTTCGCAAATGAACTCTCAATTTGGTTCTCAGTTTGGATCACAACTCAGTTCACAAATGAATCCCCAAATGAGTTCACAACTTAACCCACAAATGGCGATATCGTCCCAAATGTCGCCCCAACTGAGTAACAGTCAGTCCCTTCAGTTGTCAGGAATGCAGAACTTCTCTCCGGCTCCAGAAGGCGCTCAACTGCCGGCCCCTCCCGGATATAAACACGTCGGTTATATAACGATTCCCGCCGGCACTGCCAACGTTCCCAGTCTTATGACTGGAGCCGGTCTTCCAATTATCCGTCCGATGCCAATGATGTCTCAACAGACACAAGACGCGAGCGGAAGACTGCCATTAGGTATGACTCAGAAGCACTTACAGTCATTTCACGATCAGTCAAAGAAAACTCAAGAGAAACAGACCTCAGAGTCGAAGCCGAGGCGAACATTCCTGAGTCGACTCAACCCCTTGAATATGTTGAGGCGTTTGAGGCAAAGGCGCGAAAGACGACAAACCGGTGATTTGACCGCTCAGTCAAACAACGATATCCTCCGTATGTCGACAAATGGAGTCTACGGAATGACATCTCCAATGATGGGCAATGGATACGGAAGTATCTCAGGATTAGGAGGAATGTCTGGTCTGAGCGGAATGTATGCGAGTATGAGTGGTCCCCAACCCGTCTACTCAGGTCTTCCCGGTTTCTCCTCTTCTGGAATGAGCCCCTATTCTAGTGGTTATTCATTCGGAGGATTTCCTTCCAATGGTTTTAATTATATGTCTTCGAGTGGTAAAGACATGACTCAATCGGCTGCCAGTAATGGTATGATGACCGCCAGTTCCCCGGAGGGGATGACAATGCCAATGATGATGCCATACAACCCAATGGGAGGCTTCTCCCAAATGACACCAATGGCTATGCCTTCGATGCCGATGGGGGCCATGGGGTCGATGGGGTCGATGGGGTCGATGGGCTCAATGGGAGGTCAGATGCCGTACGGTTTTATGCCTCAACAAACATCTCAGTCACAGTCAACTCAAGAAGAAAGCGGACAACAAGAAGAGAATAACCCGAACCAACTTCCCGGTGGACTCAATCTGTCGGATCTGCTGAAGGACGAAGAGGACGAAGAGCCGTCCCGTTTCAGGCGATTCCTCAGTTACTTAAATCCGGTTAATCTCTTCAGAAGACTTCGCGACCGAAACAATACCGATAACGACGACAGGAAACGGTTCGGAAGGTATCGCCGATCGACGAGTGATATCGACGAGAAGTCTTTCGTTCACTTTCCCAACTCTGCATCCAAACCGAGAGACTTACGAGTGTCGGCTCACCACAGATCTGGTCGTAAGTCGCGAATGAGATTCCCTCGAAATAATGACTCAGAGCTTAACTCATTCAACGAAACCAAAGATAAGGACCCGGAAGTCAAAGCCGACAAATTAGATTCCGCCGATTCGGGTCTTCACACTTTGTCTGACCATAATTCAGATGAGAGCGTCGGTCGGCCCCGAAATCGATACAACGTTCGCCGCAATCAAAGGCCGCGTCAGAGGACATACTTCGAGAGCCGACAATTGAATCTAATGGGAAGCGGAAACTTTGAGGTCATACGGGGCGGCACTTTCCGACCCGAAGAGACGTCGACAACCGCACCGCGAGAGGAAGACCACGACCGGGCCCTCTATGATACGGAAAGCAATGGAAACGTCTTCTCTCCGATCGAAGACGAGTACTACGAGTCGGGCGGTCCGGAAGTGCTCGGCTTTCAAGGCTTCAACGGTTTCGGATCGATGTATAACTCTCTGTCCGCCAGCAATAAAGTGCCCACAATTGACAAGAGAACGGATGTCTCCATCGGAAGCATTGAAAACCCGGCCCTCACTACACAAGAATTGAAGGCCACGTCTTGAGTATTAGTTCTTTAAATTTTAGTCAATTTATAATATCTTTAAAGTAATATTCAATTCATTATTTTAATTGTTTTTTGAGAAAAACTATTTGAAAGCAAAAGTTTTTTTTCGACGAAAAGAAAATCATTTAATAATTTGTTGACAAAAATGTTTTAATAACCAGTTTTTTAGTGAAACACTTTTCGCATTTGATTTATCATTATTTCTATTCATAGCTCAAAACAAAACCAAAATTTTTTTTATGTCAAGAAATTATTATTTTATTTTCAAATATTTATCACCAAGGCTTGACCATGGCTTGACCAAGCTGATAATTTCAAAAACTTTGCGCCACCGAAATGATAGCTTCAATTTGATTGGTTTTAAAACTTAAATTTCTCTCAATTGTTGGCCAATAGGAAAGCTGTTGTCAGTGTTGACAACACATGTGTTTTGTTTACCTTTTTGTCAATAGCTCTGAAACGTAACTAAACTGTCATTCATTTAATAGTAACTAAAAAAATGTGAATCAAATCTAATTATTAATTAACAAAAAAATCTGTGTTTTATTTCAATTCACTGATGACATACCAGTGCCAGTAATGCAATGCCAGTGAAGACAAGTTATGTGTCCTCTCTTAACAATAATCTAGTAAATAGTGTGATCTGTTGTCTGCCCTCTCATGTGATCTAATGTCTCATTTGATTTGTTCGTCTCATTAAATAACTTTATTTTTTTTATAATATTATTATAATTATTATCAATCGCTTCAATCATTTCCACCCATTAATTGTTGGTTTATATGAAATTACTCTTTCGTTAACATTAAACAAATTATTGTTTGAATTTTGAAGAAAATTAATCATTTTTTAAAGTATTTTATTAATTGTTTCAATTTGTGATCAAAACTACTGAATGTCTCCTAATTTTTCTTCAAATTTTCAACAAAAATAATTTTATAATTAATTGACATTTTTAATGGTCTCTCAATTAAGTAATTTGTTTTTTTTTTGTATATTATTTAATGAAAACTTTTAATTAAAGGAAGAAAAACAGTTTAGTTGAAGACTTTTTCATATGATTTGAAAATTTAATCTAATATTTGGTTTTTTTGGATAATAATTAATGACTAAAAAATTATGAATAAAAGTAAAGAAAAGTCTAATAATAAGTCTTTGGTTTTGGGCGACAATCAGTGGTTCGAAAGATATTTAAATATTTGCAAAACTATTTATAATACGGGAAGCGATGAAAACGAGTTGTATTTGGATATCCTGAAGGACTTATGCAATGATTACATCGACGACAATATTGTCATACATTTGCTGTCAATTCTGGAGCAAATGGTTCCCCTCTTGGATAACATCGATAAGTAAGTTATCAATCAATCGATTGGTTTTTATATTAATTAAATTTTTATTATAAAATCTCATTTCAATTCAATTACTTTTTGAGCCCATAATTACAATTTAATACCTCTTTTGAATCACGACTTTTGCCACAAATAAAAATGTTTGTCTGAACTGAAGACATGTCCTCTTTTATGTAAAATATGTAAAAATCAAAATAACATATATTTGTAGGAATTTTAGGGCTTTTATTATCGTTAGAAAAGTCTGACTTTTATTAATATTTTCTTTTGAGGCAAAAAGAGGACACATTTTTGATGCATTCAATCAATTATCTCAATATTGAAATCAATTCATTTTGAAAAGGGTTGGCATATATTTCAGGCTCTTTACAAAAAAGTTCCTAGATTAAATTATCAATTGTCCATGAATCCTACACAAAATCATACCCAAAATCCTAAACAAGCAAGTTTATTTATAGTTATTTATAGTTCTTAGAACTAAGCTTGCACATTGACTTTCTTGTAGAAAACAAACTTGATAAGTTTATTAAGATATCCTCAAAGCTTAACCCAACCCTTAAAATGATCTTATTTTTTGTGAATTCCTAATTCCTTTCCCCAATTGGTAATCGATTTTGTCGACGTCTGTTCCCAATGCCGTTCCGTTTGTTGTTATTGTTGTTGAACTCAGTTTTTCTGATTATCTTCTAATACAGTAATTGACTATATTTTGAGGTCAAGTATTTCAAAAGACGAGCGTTTTATATAATTTTCAAACCAAACGCACAGAATATGAATGAAATGCATAAATATTAATATAAGCCTTAAATGCAATTAATTGTGTTATCAATCATTTGATAAGAAGAGCCAAAAAAATATATTTTTTGTAAAAAAATTTTACATTCGATTAAATAAATTGAATAAACAGTTGTTAATGGCATGTAATGACTGCGTCCGACCACTGGATATCTTGACTCTGACCTCAATCGTTGCGAACAATTTGGACCAATTTTTTCCATTCAATAATATCTGTGTTTTGAATAGAGAAGAGGGGGAAAAGAAATTTCAAAATCTGATGGATGACTTTGAACCTGTAATATCTGTTTTGATATTATTATTATTATTATTATTATTTGTTCGCTTATTTTTCTTTCAATAAGAATAAGAAAAATACTCTTTACTTATGACCTGCAATACCTGCAATACCTTCAATACATCATTGAATGCAATCTATTTCATTGAAATACTTTTCGCCAAACCTTTTGAAGCCATTAATAAAAATCAGACGAAAATTGTTTCGAAGACGTCTTGTTCTCAATATTTCCCAAAAATTATATACTTTTTGAACGAATTTCTTATTCGACTCTCTCTTTGAATGCAAAATAGGAATTGAATTATCCCAACAAAAGCTGAACTGAATTCAAATGAAAAATCACCGAAACTTTTAAAGTTTTCGTTTAAATAAGATATTAATCATAAGAAAAGAGTAATACTTTTCGTTGAATTATTCGATTAAATCGTTTGTTATTTGAGCCATAGATTCCCAAAATTGATTGAAAAGTTATTTTATTGCATTTCTCCGACAATATTCCCAAACATTTGACATTAATTCGAGAATTTCCAAAAACTTTTATATGAAAATCGAGTGAATAATTATTTTGTTTGTTTGTCCGAAACGTCTCTCAATTCAAATAAAGTGTGAAATAATTTTTGACAAAAATAAGAAACATTTGAATAATGATTAAAATAAATGAATTTAAAATATTTGACACTTTATTTTTCACTCTATTAAACACTATTTATGATTAATTTGTTGTCAAAAATAATTTTCCTATTCATTCAATATCTAAGTCTAAACTTTTTCTTCTTCTCTTCAAATCATAATTGTATTGGAAAACGGATGTATGTCCTCATAATTGAGATCAACTTTTGACTACAATAGAAGGAAGAGCTGTTCAATTGATTTCAAAATATCGATTTGCGTTTTTTGTTTCGCTTTATATTTTATTTTTATTTTCAAATTCAAACCATTTGTCTGATTGTCTGTTGTATTGCAGAGTCGAGCAAACGGTCGGTTCACTGATCAACATATTCGGCAGTTCCCAGAAGTCTGATTGGATTCGTCAGAAATACTTAATCACAACGACTGTCATAATTGTCTATCACTCAGAAATGGTATCAAAAATCATTCGATCATTTATTTTTTGAGACCAATTATTTCATTACTTATTCAAATCACAACTAATTTTTAGATCATTTTTTATGATTAGTCGTCCCTTTTCTCAGACTTTCCTAACATTGAACTCAAGTGTTGAGTCAATCAATAGATTCTGAGTCTAATTGTTTTAAATGAGTTTTTGTTCTTCTCTTTGAGTTTCGGCACTCGATTAGAGACTCATTCAAACACTCATTCATTCATTAAATATATATTTTTATTCTTATTTTCAACTCGTTTTGTCTCAAACAAGGGGGTAGTCAGGGAGGGAATGGCCTTAAATATAGCGAAGGCTTTCCTAACAAATTATTCTAAAAATCATTAAAGTTTTGTGACAATTGGATGCCGTTCCCTCAAGTCAACCGCATAGATTACCTTGCTCACATCTACTTTGCATACACATAATTCGAATTATTGTTAAAAACTTATGAAAACTTTTTTATTCTATAGACAGATACCAATTGGTCTTTAAAACAATTATTCGAGAGTTTTATTCAACTGTTAATTAAAAACTCAGAAAAGCCTAAAACAGTGATTGGTTTGGCTTCGGATGAGTGCCTTCGAGAGATTGGGAACACATCGCCTGTAAGTGATATCATTGACTCGATTAATAAAATAATGGTTTTTATGAATTATTAGTAGTTTTCTATCCTATTATACAAACGTTTTCTCTCTTTAAATAGACTCTTATTCAATGAATTATAACTTTTTATCGATTTCTCATTTTTGTTATACTTTTCACTTAAAATAGGCATTACTTCAAAGCGCTTACAGTAATAAACAGTTTAGAAGAGATCAGACATCGATTTTATGTGCGCTGATGGGGAACGACATCTGTTGTGCCGATGATATCAAAAATATTTTATCGAATTTACAGAATCTGTCGTCAATCGAGTTATACCACACTTTGACCAAATTGTTTGATACGATTCGGCGCCAAAAGTTTCAGGACTTTCTGTCGCCAATGATTTTCAAACCATATCTGACTGAACTGACCCTCAGCTGTGAAGTCCATTGCTTTCATTTCGCTCTTCAATTGCTTTTATCATTCGGTTTGGAACTGTTCTCAACAATAGAAGAACAAACACTTCTGAAACAATTAGTAATAGTGGCCACACATCCATCGCTCACAATAGCGCACAGACTATTGGCTTTAGACTACACTAAAAGTATTGTCACTCGACTGAAGCCAACACCGATTGAATGGACATCCATTCAGATAACAGGATTTGACGGACCGGACACTCAAGAAAAGAAGTTAACAATACTTAATGAGACTCCAATCGATAACCAGAACCTATTGATTCGTATGAAAGGCCTGAAAGCCATGAGTTTGTCTAACAATATGAGAGCCACTCATGCCTTCTATCGAGTCGTTCACTCAATTCTGTCGAAAAGACCGGACTTTCTGACCGAAATGCAGGACATATTTATATCACTTATATTCACAGCACCCGACCCTCACATAAAGCGTTCATTAGTTTTATTCAATTTATTCAAAGATTTGGCGAAAGTAGTGACGCATCGGATGATTGAAAACTTAAGGAATTTGTCGGAAACGGAAACATTCAATAATTTAAATGATTTCTTGCAATTCATGTCTGCCTTCGAATGGATTTTCAAACAAAAAGACTTAGAATTGAATGAAAACCAATTGGTTTTTCTCTTGACATTAGTCCACAATAATTGTAAGCGTTGGACGAAATCTAGTGGTCGGGCCCTCGACTGCTGTACAGCTGTTCTCTATTATCAACCAATTAGTGAATCTGTAAAAGAGATACTGTTGTCAACTCTGGAGTATCTGATGAGCGATAGAAACAATGATCTGTCGATCACTAGTTTGGCTCAGATTTATATTTTGGCGTTAAATACCTTAGAAGACGACCATAACATCAAACGTGTCTTTGATTTTGAAGATCAGCTCTCTTTGGACACAGAAATAATCAAAGACCTGTCGGATGACATTCCCTTCACTCTATGCAGAGTTAAAGACAATAAAATCTCTAAACAGATGCGAACTCTCAATGAAATGCCGTTTTCTGTGAATATATTTTTTGAGATCAATATTCGAGAAGAATATAAACAAAGATTCGATGAAATATTTGGTCTTATTTTGTATTTCAAGTCTTCGGACAAAACCATTTCAGAAGAATATGAGATCCCAATTCTGGACAGCACTGAAAGGCTACCGATTTGTCTGGAGTTGAAGTCATCGGTCAATAACCCGTTCCAACTGACCGTTTCCGCCGTTTTCAATGACTCGAACGGAACTAACTATCGATGCGATCGCTTCCAAACCGAAATCATTAGTTTGAAAGATATTCTGATCCCAATCGACGTCGAGAACAGCGACGAATCGTTTGACTCCTTATGTGATTCAGTTCTTAAACACAAGGATTCGATGCAAACCGTTGTCTGCCTTCAGAACATCGATTCAATTGAAAAGTTTTTATCACTTTTCGATTGGTTCACAACTTTTCTAATAACAGATACCAATTCATTCATCTGCGGGACAGCACCGGACAAACTATTGTTAGGAACTTTAAAAATAGTTAATCAATTCGTCAATTTATTTTTGTTTACAAATAATTATGAATTACTTCCAAATCTTTTCAATGAATTTAATCAAAAATAAAGGTTTATTTGATTTTAAAAGTTATTCGTCTTTTAAGTGTATTTTTCAATCAATAAAAAGAATATATTCAGTCATAGGCTATGAATAGCATTGAATATTCAAAATTTTAATGAATTATGAAATTTAATGTGAATTTAATTCTTTGTTTTTTAGTAAATCTTTTGCCGATTTCTTGTGGTCACAAACGTATGGCTTTTCGCCCGAATGTATCCGTTTGTGAACTTTTAGATTACTTTTACTGAAGAATTTGTTTTGGAATTCATTGCATTCAAACTTTCTTTCCTTTAAATGAATGATTCGTTTGTGAAGATTAAGTTCTGAAACACTTTTGTATCTTTTGTCGCAATTCTTGTGGTAACAAACGAAAGGTTTTTCTCCCGAATGTATTCGTTTGTGAGTTTCTAAATCAGTTTTATTAAAGAATTTCATTTTGCAGTTATTGTAATCGCAAACAAACTTTCTTTCCATCAAATGATTGTATCGTTTGTGAGAATTGAGATCTGATTTTTGAGGGAATCTTTTACCGCAATTCTTGTGGTCACAAATGTATGGCTTTTCGCCCGAATCTAATTATAATAACTGCGAAAAGAAATTCTTCAATAAATATGATTTGGAAAGACATAAACGGATACATTCGGGCGAAAAACCATTTGTCTGTCACCACAAGAATTGCGACAAAAGATTCGCAATTAAAGGAAATCTAAAAAAACATTTATTAATAAGTATTCATAAGATATAAAACTTGAAACCAATTCATTCAAATATATTTTTAATGCAATCGATTTAATTAAAACTCAATTCAATGAATGTATGACAAAATTATTAATAAATTCAATTAAAAAAGATTTCAAAGAAATTTATTTAATAAAGAAATTGAAAGAAGTTTTACTATAAATAGAAATAAATTTAAAAATGAATGAAAAGTCTATTTGAGTGCAAACATCTTCACTGGATATAATCCTTTAGGCATTTTGTATTGTTTTCGTTCACAAACGACACTTAATTTCGCGTTTTTAAAGATCTGGAGTAACAGCCAATTGGGTCGCGTCACCGATGAGTCAGTCGTATCGGAGTCGCACTCATCCGATGATGTCGTGTTGTCCTTCACTACAATTATTCCGTTCTCTTTGAGAGCCGAATGACATCTCATCAAAAACTGGACAAAGTCTTCGTCGGTCAGGTGTCCGGTAACCCATTGCAACCAAATGCAGTCGTATTTGACCTCCGGATCGGGTGTCCACTCCTGAAGACCGCAATTGTATTTTTTTCCAACTCTTTTGTAGAGATCTGTTCCTAAATATGATTTGCTTTCACTCAAGAAGTTCTGGTTCTGTTCCAACAGATCCACGCAATCGAAGAACTTTAACAATAAGTTTTTGGTGACTCTTCCGATACCTATAAACGAAAGACAAAATCAAATCAATTGTTCATCAAATGAGTTGAGGGCCAGACCTGAGCCACAGTCGAGAGCTCTTGTCGTCTGTTTGTCATTATGTTTGGCGTTTAAGAACTCATTCTTTTTGTCCAATTCTTCGAAATATTTACTTAAGAAACGTTTTGAAGACTTGATGTCAACGGAAGTGATTTGAGTAAATCCTCCTAACATTCCGTCGATAGTCGGCTCCACTTTATTCCAATACTTTTTAGCGTTTTTGTAAAATTCTTCACCAGTTTTGGTGCCATTGATCGACATCTTCGGCAGATGTGTTGTACTTAAGGTTATTATAAGAGAATGTCTTCAATGTCTTCAATAATCGGTAAAATATTCGTAAAATAATCGTTAAATTCAAACAAAAAACAAGAAAAAGAGGTCTGAATGGGAAACACGTGAGACAACAAAACACGTCACGTGACCTATCATTGAGAAATCGCCAGAGAGGGGGTCCACAGCACAGCACAACTGCTGGCACTTACCCTATGATTCAATACGTTATCAAAAAATATTAAAATTTACATTTCCTCTCAACCTTTGACCCCAAACAAACAAGTTCACCTTGATCAAAGAGCATTTGAATAAAAGCAAAAACTTTCCTAACCTTGGTCATTCAGAGAAAAAATCTAATTGTTTATTTTCACCAAGATACTCAATGATTTGGATGCTTTCTTAATTTTGTTTCAATTAAAATATGGAAAAATATCCTTGTTTAATTAGTCATTAAATTAATAAAAACTATTTTAATTAATTTTGATTGAAATCAAAGAAAAATAGTGATTAAGAAATTGATATCTGATAGAGTGGTGGCAAACCCTCCCAAACCCTCTCTCATCTTTAATCCGTAATCCTATTGCTATCCGAAAAGTGAGGCCAAACTCTTGTATAGAGACTGTAATACAATGCAATGGAATAGTTGTCTATCTTTTAGTGAGAGTATGAGTGGTATGTATGGAGTGCTCTCACATCGAGAATGCGTTTGCAGTGAAACACAACTGAACTGAGAGTTAGTCTGCGTTAAGGCTGTGACCGATGAACACACGTAATGACTATAATTGTGTTTCTGATCGACACCAGCGGCTCTATGAACCAGAGGACCCACTTCGGGGCCCGACCAACGCTGCTGGATGTGGCTAAGGATGCAGTTGAAAAGTTTCTCAAGGTATTTTGTTTCAAGATAATTTTTTTGATTTACTAAAAATTAAATTCAATCGCTATATATAACGCCCTATATATCGATGAGTTCGCCATTTAATGTGTTGACGCTTTTGTCACAACACCACAACCAAGAGTGTCAGGGTCTCAAACCTTCACTAATAACGTTACGGCCATAGCATTAGGGATGCGATAAATCAAAACTTTTTTCGTTACTTTAGTCAATGCCTTTCCTTTCAATAGTTAACTCAAGGGTTGTTTGAAACAAGTCTTTCCGTTATGTTATTTATTAACACTTCTTATCGTTGAGTCAATTGTTTTGTGACTTCTCTCATGAGATGTCATCACTTGTTGTGAGATCTTTCAGTTGACGTAAAGAAAAGTTTTTAATTAGTTTTCGATAAAAAAGTTTTTCTATTAATTAAATCGATTTTCTCACAATTTATTGGATTTTTGCCAACAGTTCCGTCAAAGAGATATCGCGAGTCGTGGCGACAGATATATGTTATTGACATTTGAAGACTCGCCAAATAATGTCAAAGTAAGTGATCGACAATTGATTGACGTAATTGTCGTTAAACTAATGTCTTATTTTGTGTCCACCCGAAGGCCGGTTGGAAAGAAAGTCACGTAGTCTTCATGAATGAGCTCAAGAACCTGACGGCCACTGGAATGACAACAATGGGTCCGGCGCTAAAGAATGCCTTCGATTTGTTGAACATTAACCGAATGCAGACCGGAATCGATACGTACGGACAGGGGAGGTGTCCCTTCTTTCTGGAGCCGTCCATCATTATAGTGATTACAGATGGCGGACGGATTTCAATGACGTCGGGTGTCAGCGAAGAGCTTAACCTTCCGATGCACTCATCAGTGCCGGGCTCTGAACTGACTAAAGAGCCGTTCCGTTGGGATCAGCGCCTCTTCTCGATAGTCCTTCGACTGACCGGAACCTACAACTCGCCGAACGATGGCATCCAATCTCTGAACAGCAACTTCTTGTCTGTGCCTTCAGATGAGTCGCCAATCAATGCCATGTGTGACGTCACCGGAGGTATGTCTGCCTTTAAATACTGTCCAATCGATTCTCAAATAAGAATTGATTGCGAACTGAAATTGATTTGTGGCACTGATCTGACGACTGCTCAATGCCTTATAGGGTTGACATGACCTGTCTGTGCCCTACCAGTTGTCAGCGCACGTGCTTTTGACGTACGTATTGGCAATAATAATAAGGCTTTAATGTCGAGCCCTCTCTCTCACCACAACTAATAATAAATCAATTATTTGTGTCTTTAAATGTGTTTTCAATTATTGTGTTTGAGTTCCGATTCCATCCGAAAGCAATGGTTTCTAACAATTGTCTCATTTGTATTACAGGCCGTTCCTATTGCGTGACCTCTCAGAGGACACTAATGGCGAGTATCGATCAACTCATCCAACGAATACACGGAGGGGTTGTCATCAACTTTGAAAAGGTAGGGCCCGACCCACCCGTCATTATACCCAATGAAGAGGAATTGAACGCCAGTTGTGAACAGACTTCTAATGGAGTCAATAATAATACCAATAATAACATAAATAATAATAACAATAATAATAATCAGAAAAACAATAATTTAATTAATAATTATTTAAACTCTAATAACAATTCTGTGAATGAAATGAACGGTTCGGTGAAGTCGTGGCACAACACAAGAAAACTGATATATGTTCAGCGCTCGGCTCAAAAAGGATACTCTGTGGGCCACTGGCCAATACCCGAATCTTTTTGGCCCGACATCAGTTGTCCAGCACTGCAGCCGAGGAGTGCACACCCGGTAGTGAAGTTCACGTGCACTAACTCAGAGCCGGCGGTCATAGAAAACCTTCCGTTCGACAAATACGAGTTAGAGCCGAGTCCTTTGACGCAATTCATTCTGTCCCGAAAGCAGCCGCACATCGCGTGGCAGGTCTTCGTCGGAAACAGTCATAAAAGCACTGAATTAGGCCTTCCTTTTGGTTACCTGAAGGCCAGTACTAACCTGACGTGTGTTAACCTATTTGTGTTGCCATACAACTACCCGATACTACTGCCCCTTCTGGAAGACCTGTTCAAACTTCACCAAGGTAGACCACCTAAGGAATGGAAGATACAATTCGAGAACTATCTGAAAACAATGCCTCTCTATTATGCGTCGCCACTAAAGAGGGCCCTCCAGCGCATGGGTGCTCCCAATCTGGTGCCGGACAATATGGAGAACTGTCTCTCATATCCAGTCCTCAATTATCTGAAAAAACTGAAAAACTTAGCGAAAGCCGAATACGAAAAATTGGTGGCGAGTGTAGGCACCGGACGGCCCCAACAATTAGAAGGCACTCGGATTCTGCCCAACGATAATAAGCGTCGAATCACAGAATTAGGTCTTTGTTCGAATCCAGTGCTGTCCCAGAGGTTCGCTAATCTCAAGAACGAATTGAATGATTTCCCAAATTTTGTGATCCGTTTTCGCGACAAATATCTCAACGATTCTAAGACTCAGTGCTATCGAAACGCTTTCGACATCAATAGACACGATCTCTTGGATCAGGTCTTTAGAATGAGAACTAATTTCCTTCAAAAGCACACAAATCACATCCGATATCAAGACGAGGATCAAATGCACAGTCTTCCGATCAGTCAAATGGGTAACTATCAGGAGTACCTCAAGAGAATGCCCGTCCCGTTGAGGGAATTGGAGTCGACTCCTGTCCGACAGCATATGTTTGGAAACCCATTCAAAGTGGACAAAAACCGTGCGATGATGATGATTGATGAGACAGATATTGACATTATGCCAAACGGAGGCGCCTCTTCCTCTCGTGTCGCCAAACGTTCGGCCAGTGATTTTCAATTGGGTCCGAAGCAGAAGCGAAAGCCCGGACCTCTCCCTAAAGACTTTTCGTTGCAGCGCCCATACAGTCCTTACACTAGTCCTCCCCCTTCACCTTTACTGCAATCACCCCCTCCTTCTCCATTGTTAGCACCGATACCACTCCCACCAACACTTCCACCTCTCCCTCAGGCAATCAAAGATAGTGTCAGAAGTGTTACGAATGGAAATCCGGTTTTGAGTCGAACTAAAGACGCGAACCAAACGACAAATCCATTAAATAGTAGTGAAGTTCCCAAAACAGTAATAATTACTCCAAAAGAGACTCCCAGTGCAGCACCCAATCAAATCTCAGTCATCGCTCAGACCTCACCATTAAATTCAAACAAAAGTGTGTCTGAAGTTCAGTCAAATAATAATCACATCTCAAGAACTAATGAAATCGAAACCATAAATGAATTGACGCCAAAATCTTACGGATTTTTACCCAATAATCACAACAACCCAAACAGTTCTGTCATTACCACCAATAATAACAATACAATTTCTGTCAAACCCGTGAAAAGTGCTCCGCTTTTCGTTCCGGTCAACGGACGCACAGACAACGCGGAACCGATTGAATCAAATCCGTTGACAAACCATTGCGATCACAACGGAATCGATAATCAATTGAATAACAGTTGCAATGAAAGGATTCAATTCACAGCCGAAGACTATGAGCTCAAAAGATATCTCTTCAAATTGGTTCGAAAGCCGGGAAGAAGTGAGTATTGACTCCATTGAAATATTTTCTATTCAATACTTATTTTGAATTTTATTTAATTCAGATTTTGACGAACTTTTGAAAGAGTTATCTCACAGTCGGGGCCCACTTCGCGACCATTTATTACAAGAAGTGATAGCAGAGGCCAATAGATTCAAACGAAAGTCACTAATTCAGGTATTGACCAATGCGTTCAACAGATCCCGTGATGTCTTACCCTCTTTGGAGAGTACGTCAATCGATAGAACATGACTTTCGAGCCGTTATTTAATTGTTTTTTTTGCGTCAAATGATAATAGACTTGAATTTTTATTTGTCTTTCAATTGGAAGATATCAAACTAAAGGAAGAGCTGTTTTCTCATTAAAAATCGACATTAAGTGACATTTGTTATGGTTTTCCTCCTTTTTAGAGGTCACCAAAAAATACTTTTGTTTCAATTTATTGTAAAAATGAAGCGATTCTGTGATTATTCTTCGAATTTGTATTTGATATACCATTCAATACATTTCATAAATAAGTTATTCATTTATTTAATTTTAAGACAAATTGAAAATAATTTTTTTTCGTTTCATTGTATCATAAAAACAACTTTTGAAGTCATTTCAAAAGTTAAGACAAAAGACTTTTAGTTATTTAAAAAATAAAATCAAATTTCAAAAGAGTTTTATTTAATGCTTTTTTGTCACCCTTTTAATGGATTACTCGTTTGGGTTCTGTCCTCATAATTGTCGTGACTTTCGCACAGCATTTCTCTCAACTTTTGTTTTTGTTTTTGTTTTTCTTCTATTCACTCATTGCTATCAACAGATCTTTGAAAAAGACATTCATTTTCGACGCATTTTATTGCCTCTGAAAGTGAATTAATTTTTCTGTTGTTCTGGAGTTGAGCTCTGAATCTGATCTGTGACTCAAATAAACAAATCAAAAGTCGATTTAAATACTTATTTCGAAATAAACTCTATTTTAACGATAGTATTGAACCTCGAGTTCAATGTCTTTCTATTCCTTAGTATTTTGGCAAACATTTCATTAATGAGATTTAAATCATTAATTATTATCACCTTTTCATTGATTTCAACAAAAAATTATCATTTCTTTCAAATACTTTCTATTAATAGAGATTCGATAAAATCGTTTGAATAAATAATTATAAAACTTATTATTCATTGAATGCAATGAATAGAAAGGCAATGATTTTCTGATTTTTGTATGTATTTCCAGTTTTTTTTTCTTTTGTCAGTTATATTACAGGTGTTGTAATGAAAGAGTATTCTGTCCTCCAGTAATGAAATGTATTGAGTCTTTCAAATGAAAAAAATATCCCAAAAGAGTCAGTCAGTTGAGAATCATTAACAATGTTTGCATTTATTGTATGGAAATTATTCTGAATTTTTTAGGTTACAATCAATTGAAGAAAAGGGACGGCTCTCTCACTCCTCAAAACAAATATTAATGATTTAATGCAATGAATTTTGAAATTCAATTGATTTTTCAAAAACATAATTATAATCAGTCATTACGTAAGAATCAAATTTCAAAATTCATTTGTCATCTCATTCTTCCTCACAATTAAGTCATCCCTTAGTTTGGACTTAAGGCTGAGTTTTTGGTTTTACTTTTGAATTCCGTTTGAATGAGTTCTCACATTATGTTATGTAATAAAAATGAGACAAAATTTTACGAACTGTTCGGCAATAAAACCAATAATAAAAACTAAATATTGAATTGAAATTTGTTTGGGCGTCAAAACTAATTATACGGTAAGAAAATTCATTTAATTTTTGTTATTACTTCAATTTTGATTCATCCGAATCAATGTGAAAGAACTCGAATCTTAATGGTTTGCAAAAACTATTCCGATCATTGAGTTTAATATCAAGTTTTTTTTATAGTTCATTGAATTCCCATTTAAAGCACTTTCACTCTTCTTATGAAAAAATTATAATTTTATGATCATTTGATTGAATACATAATTGGTTATTGAAAATTGATTTAAATATTATGTGTATTGAAGTCTGAATGAAGAAAAAGTTTCCTAATCTTTATATTAATGTTTAATTTGAAGGAAACTCTGGGCTCTAATACATCATAAATTGCAAAATCACTGATAAAGTGTTCTTCTGAATAGAGTTCAGGCATTCCTACCACTAATGGATTGGTATTCCATAACCACTAGTTTTCATGGTTTTAATGAGAAGATAAGAATTGAAAAAATAACTTTTGATTAGAATTTTTGTGTAATGAAAGAAAATTCCTTAATATTTGATATAAATTCATGAGAAATACACATTCATTGCTTTCAAACTTTTTTCTGTTGGCATAAAATTAGGGAAAAATTTCACAAACAATCGGTTTGTTAATCACTGAAATACTTCATACAATTCTCGTGTTTTCTCACAAAAAAATAAAGAAAAACAAATAAATAAATAATCGGAAAAATGTGTGAAAAAAGTTTTGAATTAATTAATTCACGAAATTTTAATCAAATGATTTTAGTGATAGATATGTCCAAAACGAAACTCAGATCCAAACAAAAACAAAAACTTTGTTTTTAATATCTCTGAGAATATCACGAAAAGTCACTCGGAATATAAACCAGGCACAAGTCCTTAGACATATCCAGGCCATTCTGATAACAAGAGTTAATTCGATTACCAAAATCGACAAATAATTCAATTCATAGAAAGTTCAGTTCAAAGTCTCAGACAAGTCGACCGAAAAGGTATCTAATCTATGGTTTAATCTTTGGCACAGAATCTCTTTGTTCAAGCATTTCACGGATCAAAACAAAAAAGTTTACACATATTTTACTGTATTTTACTTTACACATCCTTCCCCTTTGTAAGTGGGATTCACATCAAAGGATATCTTGTTTTTGTTTTAAAATATGTGTGAATCCTATGATTGGATTTATGCGATATTTTTCCTCTTCGAGTGATTTATATCTAAAAATTTTGCTGAAATTCATGAATATTTCAATTTTCAATCGAAACATCTCTTTAGATGATATATAAGACCGAAAAAATATTTGCCATTTTTAGCACTGATTTCACGTTTGGATTTCCAGAGAACTAATGCCTTAAAAAAAAGTGACGGAAATCCAGGAAAACCGTAATTATCTTCCAAACGGATCGAAACGCTTCTGACATTTGATAATAAATTGTTCGCTAATTTAGATAATCCTTTGAAAAGTGCACAGAAATTGTTACTAGTATGGCATTTCCCAGCAACCAGTCCTCTGAAAAGATTCCTTTCCTTTACCGAAAGTCAATAAAAAAAAATTTCGTCAATTTTTTCACTGAATTTTCAAAATTGAGTTAATTATTCAAACAAATTATGTAAATTCAAATTCAAATCATTTTATTTTTAATTTCAATTTATTCAAACCTAAGCTATAATTTAAATTTGATTTAATCTGAGATAAACTATTTTCTCAAAACAATTGATTAAATTTGTGCTAAAACTTAATTCAATCAATACTTTGAAAACCGGATTCAAAGATAAATTAAATTAAACTTAAAATATGTTTTGACTCAAACTCATAGAAAAGCCCCGAAATACTGACAAATGATTAAAAGTGTTTTGAAACTAAAAAACAAAAAAATTGAGGAAAATCTCATTTCGATGGGAAAGAGTGAAAAACAGTCAAACATTTTTGTCGATTAAAATCAAGTTTAGATTCGTTTCACTTAATGTTCACTTGAATCTCAGGGATGGCTACCCAAAGAAAGGTCATGTGTTGACCATGGACATTAAAATATCATTTCTCAAACAAGAGATTCAATCAATATTTAGCCTGAAGTGTTGCCAACCCTTACAGTCTAAAGAGAATTAAATTAATAATTAGAATCATCGAAGCGTTCAATATATTAAAAAATGTTAGACTTTCCAACCGAAGCACAGAATAAACTTGTTAAATTGGTCTGGCTTTCCGTTCCAGGAGAAATTATCTAGTTAATCGAAGAGAAACACAATTTGTTTTCATTTATAACTACTGTCAGACCTCTTCAGACTATATATTTACAGTTAATTCTGATATCGACTTAATTAAAGCCAATTCCTCTCCACTTCCTGTCTCTCCAAATGAAAAATAATTTAATGTTTTCATTTCTTTTGGTTTTTAATCGGAAAATGTATTTTTGTTTTTCACTCTATTTTTTCACTTGTTTTCGAAGAAATCCATACTTTTATTCAACAAATTGGTTAACATTTCTAAAGAAAAAGTTTTGAAATAAGTTTCTGCTCTCAAAAGGATTTTCTTTTTAAATGGCAAAACATTTATAACATATTTCGAGTGAAGAATAAACTAAACATTTATTTTCATAAATCATTGAATTAAAGTAATAAATGGCCGAAAATATTTCAGTTACACTAAAAAACTTTTAGAGATAAGTTATTAAACAAGTTTTGACTTTCAAATTGTAATTAAGAGATAAACTTTGGGATTGTTTTCCAAAGAACCAAATAGATTGCAATTTCGAGCCTTAATCCGATTCCCAAACATAAAACATTTGATTTATTTATGAAAAATGTTTTGATTGACTCAACAAATGAATAAAACTTTTGTTGTTTGTAATCGATTTCCATTGCATTGGATTTCATGGAATAAATTGATTTGAAATCGAGTTTCGAATTAAAATGTGAACTAATAGTCAAATATCTTTCACCCAATTCTTTGAGGACAACATCAAAACGAATACAAAAAACTTTTTGTTTGTTCAGAAGAAGTGAACACCAAATGAATGGTTTTAATCGAAATTTTATTGATTGAGAGGATCTGATGCGGAACTGTGTCTACACTCTTCTGTTAAAGACTCAAAATTTTTTAAATTGATTTTTAATAACATTTTTCAGAACCCATTGAAAAGTTATTTTTTAATTTCAATCGAAAGCCCAAAAAAAGTTCAATTCTTTAAAAATGAATTATTCTATCAATCGTTGAGAAAATGGGTCTAATTTTTAATAATAACTAAAATATTGGTTACAGTAATGAAAAAATAAATAAGATTTCACTTCAGTAGTGGCTCTCAAAAGAATAATTTAGAACAAAAAAGTCTCACAATTATTGTTATATTCAATGGTTTTCTTATCAGTGTTTTCAAAGGTTTGTTTGAACACTAAGTAAATGTTTTTTTCCTGTGAAGTGAAGTACGGTATCGTCGGAACAGTATTTCAGTTCCTTTAGAAACGACTAAAGATTCTCTTAATTCAATAGTTTATGAGTTCAATAGAAAACTGTTGTAATCTTTTGTTAAGTGTTTTTCAAATAAGTTTTTTGCAATAAATAAACTTTTTTTCAAACATTTAATGGACTGAACGCCGATTATTAGCATAACTTCAACAGAGTTTGAGCTCCAATCTAACTATCATTACCTGTCTTGATATGGCAGCACCTGTCATACCAGGGACTGCCAGTTGAGTATCCAAAATGTGAGCAAGGTCTTTTTTCTAAAAATACAATCGATTCCATTGAATTTGATTCTAAATAAAGCAATTTTCTCCACAAAAGTCTATTGAAGACGAGTTTTTGTTGTCTACAGAATGAGTCACTTTTCTTATGTTAGGGGTAAAGGTCCTAAACTTTAGGGACTCAAAGTATGCCAACCCTGTGCTCGGTTATGAACAGAAGCACACACTGACAGTCAGTGCACTGCATTTTGTGCTAAATCTCTTTCTCTCTCTCCGTCTCTCTCTTTCTCTCTCTCCTTCTCTCTCCCATTCAAAGACTTGATTTTGGTTTTTCAGGGATTGTGTGCTGTGCCTGAGCTGAGAGTTTTGGCGATTCCGTCACTGCCTGTATGCCTGCATTGCCAGTACTGCCAGTGCTCTGTCGAGACCTCGACTATCAGTCAGTCCTACAGTCGATTCGCTCATATGATGACTCACTTCGCGAGAGCTTTAAATTCATAACAAGAAATACTGGCATTAATTGTATTAACACTCAGTATATCCGAGAAGTGAAGTGAAAAACAGAGGAAATAAATGACTGAATATATGACTACTTCTCTCAACTGTTTATTGTGTTTATTGTCACCAAAAATGAGTGATTTTTGTTGAGAAACAAACCAAACAAATGTGAGAATCACTTCTCAGACGCCTCTTAACAGCTCTGAGACAACAGACCACAGATTGTTGTCTTCATTTGTCTTCAATTGTTTTTCAATTGTTTTTCAATTCAAACAACAAATCATTTCTTTAAATAAGTGAACAAACGATTGAATAAATGATTAAATAAATCCAATTATGATTTGACAAGAAATTAGGCGAAAAACTATTTGAAAATTAATGTTAAAAAATAATTATTTGTTTAGTAAATGAAAATATTGTGTTTTGTTTACATCCTTTACATTACTTTAAATAATAATATTTTAAATAATAGTTTTATTTCAAACTATATTTAATAGTGTTTTCAAAACTAATTAATAGTTTAATAATTAAATTTAATTAAACGTTAAAATCTGTGGTCATATCGATCGGTGAAATGCGTGAATACAAAGTAGTTGTGTTGGGATCGGGAGGTGTCGGCAAAAGCGCTCTTACCGTCCAATTCGTGTCCAATACTTTTATGGAGAAATACGATCCGACTATTGAAGACTTTTACCGAAAAGAGATCGAAGTGGACGGCAGGCCGTGTGTCCTCGAGATACTGGACACCGCCGGCACCGAACAGTTTGCCTCAATGCGCGACCTCTACATTAAGAACGGACAGGGATTTGTTGTCGTCTACTCAATAACATCCCATCAGACCTTCCAAGACGTCAAGAATATGAAGGAACAGATCGTTAGAGTGAAGGGCACAGAACGGGTACCCATTCTTCTCGTGGGAAACAAAGTAGATATTGAACACCAAAGAGAAGTGACCGCCGGAGAGGGTATCGCTTTGGCGCAGCTCTGGTCCGCACCCTTTATGGAGGCGTCCGCTAAGAGTAAAATCAATGTCAACGAAGTGTTCGCAGAAATCGTTAGAGAAATGAGTTTTAATTCGGTTAAAGAGAAGCCCAACTATTGCTGTAATTTATGCGGATTTAAATGTAATATACTTTGATTGCTGTCCACTACTACTGTCCGCTACACAACACTCTAATCAATGGCTAAATTGGCTTTAAATCAAATATTGGTTTTACCTTTTGATACGAAAAATACGTTTTTAATAATCGATAAAAACAGTCAAACGATTGACTCAAACAAAAGACTAATTTTTATTACAATTATTATTCATTGAAATCATTAATTCATGTTTTTGTACGACAATTACATCCAATTATTTTTCAATTCATCCGAATATTAATTCATCAAATGGTGAGTAATTATTGTCTAATATTTGTGTCCATAAAATCTATTCCCAACTAATTGTTAGGATTTAAAAGTCAAACAAAGTCTCAGTTTTTGTCAAACTTTTAATGATAGAGACGTTTATTGCAAACCATTACCGAAATTGAATATCAAGTGCTTTGACTCAACAATTAATACCACTTTTTCATTGATTTTTAGATCATTTTTTCTTTTATTGCATAAATTTTATCCAAAAAATGTATATTTGAGTCACTTTTTTGGCTTCAATTTTTATTTATCATTTTATCTCAAAAATTATTTATATTTTTATTATTTATTTAATTTTTATTCAAATGAATTCTTGCGATAAACGGAATAATTTTATTCTGAATATCAAATTTCGTTATTAATTAGGCCTTCATTTGAGCTGAACTTTGAATACTTTTTTTGGCCCAAAAAAAATCTGTCGGATTATATTCATTTGGAAATTATTTAATAACAAATGTTTTTCTGTGAAACCCTTTCAACCGTTTTTTTCATTACTTTTCATTACATTTGATGTCAATTAGTTTTAATTGAAAGGCTTTGAGTCAAAAAACTCTTTAACTCTTATTATTATTCTCTCCGTTTTCTCTCCCAATAGACTAACTATTATTCTCATCACTACTCGCGAAGAATAAAAAGACAATTAAGACATTGCATTGAAAATCGCATCCAAACGGACGACAAAACAAATTGCATTTCACTTACGTTTTGCCACCGATTTGTCGTTAACTTGTGTTTTGCTCAGTCCTGTTGTCATTCAAAATATCAACTCTTTTTCTATGGATTTTCCGCTGAAAATATTCAATAGAAACAGAGATTTGTCTCTCAAGTGATCTATTCTTCGTATGGTTCGGAATCGGACCAAAAAACGTCATATTTATGTGCCTTTAATGTTATGATCGCATATCAATAGTGAGGCGACACAAAAATTATCTATAATTTCAATCAATAATTGATTTAATTAATTGTTTTTTCCTCGACTTTTGAGTTTGAATTATGTGATGCAAAATGCAATCCGTTTTTGTATATCTCTTTTTCTATAAAAACATTTGATTTTAGTTTATATTAATTTTAATTTTATTTTCGAGAACACAATCAAAGGTCCCATTAATTCAATTATGAGTTTTCAAAATCAAATCTGTCGTCAGTTTTGAAGTTTTTCGAGAAATTAGTCTATAACTTGAATTTTGAGGTAAACTTTCAAAACGATAACACATTTTATATGATTTTTTACGATATATTTATAGATAAAGAACTTTATATACTGAACACAATTGTTATTATGTTTTTCTGTAGACAACAAATCAAATAATATTTTACATAATAATAATGATTACAATTATTTGTCGACTATTTCTCTTATGCCTCAGTTTTGGGACACAATTATCATTTGAAGCGAATCGAGTGAAAAGCATTTTGACATTTGTTTTGTCAAAAAAATGCATCACTTTTTCTCAAATGATATCAAAACTCATTTTTCCCAATCGATTGTAATTTCAAAAAATGTTTTTTTGTTGTATTATTTCACTGAAAAATATTTTCCATTTTTCTCCACAAAAAATATTGATTTGATTTTTGATTTGTTTTGAATTTGTTTTTTACTAAATATTTTCACTTTTTTTGTTAACTTTTTTTTTAAATACCTCTGATTTTTGATTGAATTTTCAGTTGTTTTCAAAACACAAATCGCCTGCAAAACGATTGCCTAAACATTTCTTTTTATAAATTGAAGAAAACTTTGTTGTCATTCAAAGAGCAATAAAAATAGCGCCAAACGAATACTCCTGGAAAACGTCATTCCTCTGGTTCTGTCTCTGACTGTCTCTCAAAGAAGTAACTCTTTGTTTATCTGAATTCCTCCGAAAACACTGTTGTTATCTGTTTTACACTCGAATCCAAAGCCAAGAATAACTGATTGTTAAATAAAAAACAAATTCAATTAATTTTCAAATTAATTAAAAGTCATTACCAGTGGTTCTGTCGCGACGACAGCAAAACATCATATATTTGAGTATCGGTTTCACAACAACTCTGTTATCAAATGTAATTAAATACAAATTTTTTTAATCATTAGAATTATTGCCAAATTTTATCGAATAAACTGACAATTAATGAGAAATTAATTGTTTTAACAAAAATGAAACGAAAGTTAATGAGAATTTACTCCAAGTTTATTGACTTAAATGGAAGAAATTATATTCAAAAATGTGATGCCTTTAATTGAGTATTAGTTTTGCTGTCAGACAACGACTCTCTCTATTAGTTATTTAGTTTTAATAATTAATTAAAATATTTCTGAAAATAAGAGGAAAAACTCTATTGTAATACAATTTAGACGACAATCGTGTGATAATTATAACTAAATTATCCTTTGAAACAGTGAACAGACAAATAAATAGCTATTAATTTTGACTAATGATAACTCTGTCACTCATTTTACAAGAATTTTAGTTTTCATTACTTTATTTTTCTTCCGACAAAAACAAAAACCAAAATTCTTTTTGAAGTGATGTTCAGAAGTCAATCATTTTTTATTCCCTTCCCCTCAACCCCTCAACCCCTCAACCAAAACAAATTTGTATTAATAGCGATATATCTTAACAATTAACTACCGATCCGTTCAGTGATTCCGATCTGTTATTATGTTATTAAATGATCAGAATTTCTGCGAAAATTCATTTATAAATAGTATTTGAAAATTAAAATTAAAAAATGAATGAATAAAAAGAGAATTTATTATCAAAAAGATTGCATTATTTTATTCAAAACATAAATTCAATAAATATGTTATCAATTTTAATGCCAAAACATGATATCAAGTAAGTTATCAAACAGTCATTAATCACAAGACTAAATAGTTTTGCTCAGGATATCGATATGCAGTGCCGTCGAGACTCAATTGTTTGCACCGGAAGTTCCAATTGGTATCAAATTATTAAATATATGCTAATAATTGTTGAGATGTCTGAGCGATTAATGATATTCGGTTCTAGAATTTCTAGCTATGAGTCACTACCAGATGCCTATCCATCGATCTGGTCGACCATCAAAACAGGTCAGCCCTCAAGTGTTTATTTATATCTTTTTTGGTATTGATTTGCGGTTTAATCGAATTTTAATCAATCAAATGCTGGTTCTGTCAGTAGTCACACAACTATTACTGTTATTCAGTATTTTTACTCTTTTTTCTATTCGTATTTCTATCGGAAAACTTTCATTGAAAGCCTGTCCTCTGAATTAGAATTCAAATGAAAAAAAGTTTTCATTTCATTTCGTATTTTTGCTGATAAAACAATTTTTGTGTCTTATCTCTAGTTTTCGTTCAGTTCTGCTCTCATCTCAACCCCAAGACTTGAGCTTTGATTTTGTGCTCAACTCTTATGTCATAAGTTTTTTTGCTACTATTCGGATGTCATTTGATTTTTGTATTCATTTTTGTTTTACTCAGAATTTCCTTTAATTAAAATCAGATATAAATATATGTAATCTGAAGGAGAAATGCCACTCAAAAACCTATTTCTCTATTCATTTGAATTATTTATGAGTAGTTTTTTTTGTTTAGTTTGAGAAAAAGTTTCTTTAAGTCTACTTTTGAAGTGAAAATTTCATTTAAAAGAAAAAATTTTCATTAAATATTTCTTTCAATAGCTATCTCTCATTCTGAGTGTCAGCTCTTCTATCGTCTACTAATGAATAGCTATTTTTAATGAAAATCTGATAGCTATCCCTGAAATGGCCCTGAATTGAAAATTTTGTTATTTTCATTACTCAATAATTTTCAAGAATTACCATTTGATCGGCTGATGATAAGTCACATCTAATACGAAGATAAACACTTATTCACTCATTTTTATCAATATTATCATAACCTCCGATGTGTTGACTCATTAAAGGATGAAAAGAATTTCTTTTAGTCATCAAATGTTTCAATACTTTTGATGCGAGTTTTCATTTAACAAAAACCTATTCATCAAATTCTTAATTAAATTAAGAAATTTTTTGCTAATTATAACAAAATTCGTAATTTTTTTAATTGAGGGTTCATTCGAAGACTTCCCTCAAAATAGTTTTTATTTAGAGATAAACTCAGAATAAGATTACACTTTATTTTGCTTTAAATGGAAGCCAACTGTGGGCTAAAAAATTGTTTATTTAGAGAGAAATATACTTTAAAACAGTGTTTTATTCTCATCTCATGAATCACTGTCTGATTCAATGACTGTTTGTTTCTTAAAGAGTCAATTAAGAGGAAAAAACCAGAATTTTTTCGCTTAAATCCTGGAAAACGAAATTCCCATTTTCTAAACACATCTTTGAATTACTTAAATAAATGGATGAAAGGATGGCTTCAATCGATAGCCACTAATACTTAATATACAGCCTCTCATTCCGTTCGCCGGGTTTTTGACAATTTTAATCTAAAGATTTAGTGTTTACTATAATTCAATTACTTTTTTATTTGATATTTTGAAGAAGACTCTGGTTTTCCCCCAAAGGATACAATTTTAAGTGAAAAGTTGTTTATAAGAGAATTTTGAAATCAAATCGATTTTCTTTCCCAAAACAGTCACTAAAAAGTGTTAAAACTTTTCTCTAAATCAGAATATTTTTCTTCTGATGAGTTGTAAAATAGTTTACGAAATAAAAGCATAAATTTCCTGATATTTGACACTCGAGTCATGAAAATCATATGAATTTTTAACCAAAAATAAATTGTTATTTAATATTCAATTCATTGACTTCTGGATAGTCTTGAAAGCGATTTGTTTGATGTGTCTGTCCCTCCATTTCTCATTTCTCTATGGATTTTATCTGAAGAGCAGAGAAGAAAATGTTTTATTAGTTTCATTGAAAGCATTAAAAATCTTTTATTATTCACATTATATAACATTTTAGATGTGAAGAGAAACTCATGAATTACTTATGAGATTTGTTTTGCAGAAATATATTAATGCTTTTTAAAGCCTGTCTTAAGGAAAGGCATAAATTATTGCACAAACCTTATGCTATACCTAATGCTATATTTTGATAATTAAAATGATTGAAACCAAAAAGTAATCTGAACTTTGATTCCAGCCTTAGATACGGAGTCCGATAGTGAATACTTTCAGACTGTTGAGCTCTGGAAAGAAGTAGTGCTCATTTGGTTTATGTGCTGTTCACCAGATTTTCTCTGAATATTTGAGTAATTTTTCTTCAATCAAACCATATTTGAACATAAATTATCGATTATTGGGTTAACTCCAGTGGAAGTCATTTTTTTCGCTGAGACTCAGCTATTAATTCATTAATAATGCGATAATAAATAGGACTCCAATCTATTGGACTCAGGGTTTCATTACTTCCTCACTGATAGTCACTGTTTGCTGAGCCTCTCTCTCCCAGTACTCCAAACACTAGTTTTGGCGATAGTTTGCGAAAATATTTCCATTAATTTGTTTAACAATTGTATAGCCGTTAGGGAAACGAATTTAATTAAGTTTTGATTTGAAATTAAAAGGAGAAAAAAGTTTATTATTCAAAACATTTTGCTGTAAGTATTGCTCATAATTGAGTCAAATCACAGTTAAAACTCTTGTTTCAAATCAATCGGAGATCTGGTATCTGAAGAGCGAGAAAGCGTTTTCATAAAAAACAATTTATTGAAAATTTCACTTCAATTACTTAACTCATTAAAGTCTCACGAATTTCTTCTCAATCATGAAATTCGTGACAAAAATTTTGAGCAAAACTCAAAAATCAGTTTTACTGATAAAAAAATGTTTTGGTGCTGAAGACAAATCTCGAGTCACAAGACTCTATGTTAACTCAATTACATAATAATTCAGTCAATTATTTTGCTATTAATAAACTTCACTCCAGATTTCGGCACCGAATCTCCTGTAAAATTATTTAATCTAGGTGAAACATCGACATATTGTTACACTGATTATAGTTTTCAGAGTCAATCTCAACCCAAGGCTCAAAATAATTTTCATTACAATTACTGCGAAAAATATAAAAATTAATTTAAACAGTATTTCATAAATCATGAGTTTTTTCCTGAGGAAGAGTTGATCCCTTTCTCGGCCCACAGATATTCAGAGCGAAATTCTGTTTCGTGAAAACAAAACAAGTTTTTTACACTCATTTCTCTCTTATTATTATAGTTATTGTATTTTCGAGACAAATCTTGAGCTCAGAATAGAAATTATTTTTCAGTCAATAAATGGAATATATTTCCAAAAATTTTAAACATTAAATACGAAAAATATTTTGTATTTGTATTCTAAAAGTTGCAAAAACCCAGATTTGGGTCAAACCCTATGTTTTCTATTTATTGATTCAAACAATTCATCCGTTAATTCGTGTGTAAAAACTAATAACACAAAAACGATACACATATTTCTCTTTTGAAAATCTAATGGATATAAAATTTGATTCACATTTTGTTCTTTCTTTTGATGAGTTATTTTAATAATCTGTCGATAGTTTTAAATCTTTATATAAAAGCATTTCAGAAATAGATTCAATAGAAAGAGATCTAAATTAAAGTCTTTTGTATATAATTAATGAAAAATAATTTGAATTCGAGGTAATTGTCAGTCGAGACGCCGAACATATTATAATTATTGCAAACATATGTTTGAGATTTAATTTTAGTTCAAAAACAATAACTTTATTAAACAATTTAACAAATGTTTGATACAACTAAAGGCGTCTTCCCTTTGAGGCCGTTCTCTATCAATGATGGATGACCTCAAACACTGAGATATGCTATTCTTGAGCATTAAATTAATTAAAGAAAAAATCAAAATTTGATATTAAAAGCATTCCCACTGAATGAAGAGCCTATCCTATTGTCTGTTCCTTTTGTTCGCAATTCAAAGGCTTTGTTTTTGTTTGAAAAACGGATTTTGCGTTTCATTAGACGAACAGTTAATTAATGTGTATTTGGTTTAAGTGATGAGTTGTTAAGAATAGAGTCGGGGCTGACATACAATTTGGTCGAAAAAAAATTTACAAACAAATTAGTCTTTGATTTGAAATTAGTTTCACAAGTATTTGGTCCATAAAAAGTGTAACGCAATCGAGAGATCGGAATCAGATTTAATGAAAATTAGCAAAACTTTTGACTCGATTAGAATCAAATAATCAATAGCTTTGAGGTATTCATACGAATTGTGACCATAAATTTTGTTTGAAGTTAACATAAAATCAAATCTAATTTTATTTGTTTATTTAATTTTTAAGATTATTTCGCAATTTGTTTTATGTCACATATTTTTAATGACATTTCAGTTATCTTTTTGTCTGAATTTTTGTCTTCACTTTTCTTCTCTTATTTATGTTCATTACTTTCGGACAATTAAGGAATGGGTTTATTGGTTATCCCCTAAAAGACTTGTGTTGTTCACAAACCTAAAAGATCTTTACTCTGGTATCGGAATGACTCCAAATTCTTTTCAATGGATTAATGGTATCAACAAATCACTGAGAAATTCAAATAAATTACCCGAACAATGAACTAATGGGGTAATCGAGTTAAGAGTTGAGTGAAAAACTCTCCATTCAAGTGAAAAAGTACCATGGGGGGGATTAATTGTGATAACAATAAAGACAATATTTTACGCTTGGATTTCATTCTCCGAGTAATAAAAGGATTCAATTCTTTATAAATAATTTATAAGTTTTTATGGATTATAAAAATTACGGTAAAAAACGAAACCAAGAATTCAATTAAATGGAAATTCTAAAAGACTTGACCAAGGTAATTAAAGGTTACATCATATTAGCTATTTATTTATTTTATGGTAATTTTAATTAAAACTTAATTGGTGGAAATAGTAAATAAACATGCTTAATTAATTCAATTGTTCTTGAAACCCATTAAAATCAAATTACTCTCTCTCTCTCTCTCTCTCTCTCTCTCTCTCTCTCTCTCTCTCTCTCTCTTCTATTGAAAATTCAAAATTAAAGCCAAACTTTCGTTAATTAATTACTTTTCAATTACTTTTGAAACAATTTTGAAAAATTGATTTACATTTTTCCCAAAGAATTAAAATTCTGTTTCTTTCTCACAGAGAGGGTCTCTCTCTCAGACTTATCGACGTTTTTAATGAATGAAAAGAAAATTTTGAGAACATTTGAAAAACAGCTGACATTTGGTTTGTTTTGATTTGAATTTAAATAAACATTAATTGAGTTTTCGATTATAATTATAATAATTATTCAATTATTTAATAAGACTTCAAATAAATTGTAATTTATTTGTCATTTCATTGAAAATGATTTTATAATTGATTTAATCAAACGATAATCTCTGCTATGATTTGATCTCAACATTGAATTCAATGTTTTTAAACAAAAAATTTAATTGAATTTCAAAATAAATAATGAATTCATTTAATGAACTAATGCTCCAAAAGTTGGAGTCTTTTGGTCCGAATATGTTTGACATAAACGGATCCATAAGTATATGGTTTGAGATTATCGACACTTTTGAGACCAATTCAGTCGAATCTTTGCTTCAATTGATTGAAAACAAGTCTTGTGTCGAAAAATACAATTTAGCGAAACGTATAATAACTGATGGCTTCGAGAAAGTCCTCAACGATTCCAAACCGAAGACAACGACAATCGAAAAGGTATTCGACACCCAATCAAACGCTGAAGAAGAAGATGTACTTATGTCTGAAGACGAGACCAATGATGGCATCGAAACAGACGAACAAAAACTAAATGAAAGTATTGTCGACCAAAACGATAACATTTTCGACATATCTGTCGATGACGTGATTGATATCTCCGAAGAGGACGAAGAGGTTATTCTTCCGGTCAACCAATCGAGTGAATTGCTTGACTCGAGTGGTAGTTATGTGGACGCGTCGGGCGCTTCTCCACGAGATGTGATGAGTCCGGACTCATACAAGAGTGCACTCAATTCGCCTGAAAAGTCAGTTTCGCCGAAAAAAGACAATACTTTCGGTTCAAACAAAAGTCAAGAAATTTTGTTCGAAAGCCAAACCCAAAGCCAGTCATCAATAATGAGTGAAATGTCTGTCTCTACGCCAATGAAGACTCAAACCGAAGACCGATTGAGTGGACAAATCCTAACCCTATCGCCGATAACATCACTCTATACTCAGAGTCAGAGACTGAGTCTATCGCCAACCGTTTCATTGAATTTGTCGTCGACTTCGAGTCATTCCCCAAAATCAACGACAAGTACCAGAACTTCATCGAAGAGATCTCCACCAAAATCGGCCGAAAAGATAATATCGGAATACAATTGTTTGGTTCCTCACGAGTCCTATTGTTCTGAACAAAAATACTTCAAAACAAGTGTTGAAAGCAATCCTCCAAACGATTCACTCATTTCTGACTCTCTTTACGAGAAAATAATTGACGAAAACATCAAAATTATTGAATCAAATAATAGTCAATAAATTAATTACTCTTTTCCAACAGATTTCGAGAGACCAAGAAATCTAAAAATTTTTTAATCAAAATATCATTAAATAAAAAAATTTCCAATTCATAAAACATTTCTATACTTTCATTTGATTTTTGATTACATTAAAAGTCATTTTCTTTGTTCTTAATATTTATTTAATGAAAATTAATTTGAAATCAAATAATAAAATATAAATTAATTTTTAAATGAATAGACTTTTCGATAAAATCAAGACTTAAGCGGGTTTTGCGGCCTTTTGTGAGGCATTCACTTTATCGCCTAAACTAAGAGCCATTCCTTGAGATTTAGCCCTAATTCTGATGTGTCCGCTGACGGGTGAGTCGGCGGACGACTTCTCAATGCTAACGTTGGCCAACGCGTCCTCACCGAAGATCGATTTGGCGTAAAGATTGGCCGCCAAAAAGCCACAGTCGCCCGACAGTGCCTTCTGTGGGGTCAGACACTTCATGTTTGTCGAATTAATCAAGTGATTCAGGTATTCCTGGAGGTCTGTCAGCGCCGTATTGACCGTCACTTTGTTCTCCCACTCGAACTCAGCCCACATTTGACGGAATTGGGAGTCATTACAAGTGGCGGGTATTATGTAATCCATTATATCGATGTGAATGTCGTTCAGAACGACTACATTCCGATCAGAGGTCGAGCCAGAGATGTCGTAAACTAAAAGTCAATTTTCAAAATCAATAATCAATTAAAGAGTTTCATTTCCATCGAATACTGACCGATATTCCCAAAAATGATTCCGTTCTCAGTTGAGGCCACTTTCACCGAAGCCTTGATATTTGCGAAGTCGTGCGGCGCCAACACTAAGGGCTGGGGTTTCTCCACAAGTTTGAGGTCTCCGAGTGTCGCCAACTCGAGAGTGCAGTTTTGAATTGTATCTGAACTTTGGTTTACGATAAGAACGTCGAGACATATGTCGTATTGATTGACGTTGACATAGCACTCGGCATATACCGGATCACTAAAACCGGTCAGTTGTGTCACTTTCGACAGTTTGCTGGCAGACAACAGGTCCGACACATTGGAGCCCTTCTGACCCAAAGAGGTTGTCGCTGTTGGGCCGACATTGCCAGCGATGGCCTGCGATAGACTAACATCGAACTGGTTTTCCATTGTTTCAGAGTTTTTGCTCATCAGTTGAGAGAATATCAAGTGATCGTCGCTTTCGATAAACTTATTCTTCTTAGACTTCATCTCATTCTTAGCCTCTTCTGCATCAGACTTACTACTCGTAAGCATCGATTCCAACGAAGACCTCATTTCAGATAAGAATATCTCATTGAGAAGGCCCTCGAACTCCAGATTGACTTCAGTCTGAGTACAGAAATTTGTTAAAACCATTAAACAGAGGGCTATCCTCTCGAAGTCGTCCTCATTAATAGTTTGAGTGATTAGTTTTGATTTTCCCAAATGAAGAATCGATGTCAGAATAAGCATCGATTGGGCCATCAATTGGTTCGTCTGTTTGCCGGCACCGACCACTTGTCTGTAACGGAGCGCCAGTTTCACCAAACAGTTGGCCAGAGCTGTGCCGATGAAGAACTCGCCATTCAGTAAGTATTGTCTGAGGGGAGGAATGTTTGCCGATTTGTCGACTTTAGTGGTGACACTCAGTGCCGATTGTGTGGCATAAGAACCGTCTGCAGTCACTGTTCGGGCAGTCGATACATTCATTTGACGTTCCGGAGCTGTCTGTGACTCTTCGGTGTCGACTCCGTTCTCCAACTTTTTCAGTTCCGATTCAACGATAGGTATATCTCCGATCGCAGACTTGATGGCAGACATCGCTTCTTGTATTTGGTGTTCATTGTCGTCGCAGAACTCCCCCAAAATCCAGATCAACCCTCTGTGGACTTTCACGTTACGTATCGACGGAAATACATCCAAAACTCGGCTTATAATCAGATTCTTTTGGCTGACATTCTTCTGAATGAACTCTCGGGTGAAGACAATCACCAGAATAGCAGTCGACTCGTCGTCAGTATTGGTCAACAATTCAAACAAAGTCGACAACAAATTGCTTGAAGTCACGACTTCCGGATACTTTAGACAAATGGAGTGCAGAGTTGACACCAATAGTTGTCTGTATTTATTGGTCTCTTCACTACTTCCCTGGGATTCGGTTTGAGTCTTAAGAATCTCTTTCTTCAAGAGTTGGACCAATTCCTCGACATTTCGCGACGAAACCAAATCTAAGCCGAGATTTAAAATCTTTTGTTTGACCTCTAAATCAGTCGCGACATTAAGGATACGGAGGATATCCATCAGTAACTCCTGAAGAATGCGTTCGGCGGCAGAAGTGGAGTCCTTGAGAGCTATGAGTCGATCCAAGACAATGAGTTTGACGTTATTGTCGCTCTCTTTGATGCAAATGTCGATAAAACAATTGGCGGCCGCTCTCAGAGCTGTCGGGGCCTGCGATAGAGTGATCAAAGTGGCCGCCGCTTCGTATCGGACGGACGCCGATTGAGAAGTGTTTAATAGATTATAAATGGCGCGAATAAAACGCGACCTTTCGCTGGGGTTTGCGATACAGACTTTGTATATGAGTTCAACGATAACTAACTGTAAGATATCGTTAAAGCCTCCGATTTGGTCCAAACAGGAGTTCAAATACTCCAACGCTTTCTTCTGATCCAAATGTATTAACATTAGAAATGCGTTTCGTTTACAACTGGCGTCGAATTCACGGCTCAAGAAGTCCAGAATCAGGTCCGGAGCGTCAGGAATGAGAAACTCGTAGTTAACGAATATCTTAAATATGGCCAAAACGGCGTTCCGGCGGACATACGAGTGCTTGTGCTCTAAGCACTGGCGGATCGGCTCCAACAGGGGTTCCAATAGTTCTGGTTCTTTGAGTTTGCAGAGGAAGCGAAGGGTTGAGCCGCGGATGAACTCATTTGGGTGTTGAAGGTCTTTACGATAGGCGTCACAAACTAATATCATTTCGTGAAGGAGTTTGCCGTCCGGTCCTCTCTTTGGGACGATTTCCCAGAATATTAACAACAGTTTCTTAATTTGATGATCATTTGATGGCAGACAGTATCTGATGACAGTCATCAACATATTTATTGGGAACTTTTCGCCGTTCAATATCATGAAAATCAATTTCTTAAGCGCTTCCGTCTTTGTCTTCGTCTCTCCTTTTTCTGTAAATCAAAAATCAATTGAAATTAATGTCATTTAAGACGTGAATCAATTTGAAGACAAACCCAAATCGTTTCTTAACGTCATTTCATTGACGGTGTCATCCAATTCACTGTTCATAAGTGTATAACAAATGGAATCCGTTGAAGAACTCATCTTCTGGTTTGAAGTGTCCGACAGAGTCGACAATAAATGTAAATAATTGTCAATTAATTGATATCTTTTGGTTAAATCACTTCAACACTGATTTGAAGACACGTCAACATTGAATGCTCTCAACATTACTTAAGTTCACAAACAATGTTACAAATGATTTGAGAGTTGAGGTGTGGTTCGGCTTTTAATTTTTCCAACTATTTATGACAAATACAAACAAGATTTTAAAAACACCTAGATTCATATGTTCTATTAAATTTTATTCACCATTAAATGTTTATTTTAAAATCTTTGAAAAAATTTTAATCAGAATTTTAATTATTATTTTATTAGTGGAGGGCTTTGTTTGAGTCATTTTGAATAATATTTGTTATGAGTGATGAAAAAAAGCCGCAAACAGTTAATGAGTGAAAAGTTATTTTATTTGCCAAAAGATAGCACTCATTTCAAAACTTTGACTAAAACTTACCAAGCTCACAAAAGTTAAACTATTATTGAATCGTTTATTGAATGAATTGAAATCAAACTCTTATTGTATCTGAACTGTAGGTACGGGTAATGAAAGGCAATGATCCATAGGTTGAGCTCTAAATCCTGTTTCAAGTCATATATCAAAAGGTCGACCAATTTGAGGGTCGGGTGAACTCTATTCCAGTCTCTGAGCAGACATATAAAGTCGACGATAGTTATGTTTAATGGAAATTACCATGGTACATCTAAATTGCATATACATAATGGAATTGTTTAGTCATTTCTTTGTCAAAAGGTTTATATTTGATGTGAACTTATGTTAAGCTCATTAACCAAATGTTTATAGAGTATGGAAATTACCAAGAACAGTCTGTCACATGAGTAAGGTCATCTAACAGCACATAGAATGGAAAAACTTCGAACTATAGGAAAGTTCAGATATGACAAATTGATAGGACTTAATATTTTAAACTATAAAAGGAGCAAAACTTTTCATTTGTTTCTCATTTAACTCATCAACCGTTGGGCACAAGTCGTTGGAGGACATCCGAAGACATCAAAACTTAATTTAAGTTTAATTTATTTTACATTTTCTTCAATTTTTTTTATTTAAGAGGTTCTTATGGGGTGTGAGGGGTAAGGGGTGCAACTCTATTGGCTGATTGTTGTTCCTGAGGTAGTGCCGGGGTAATGAACCTCCAGAGGGGAGCCTCCGGGGTGCAGGTGCGGTTGTTAGCGGGTCCTCTGTTGGCTATGTCGACATGATTCCATCCGTTCCCTAAGACCATTCTAGACCACTACCAAGGGGGTCGGCCTTTAGGGGAACATCCCAATGCCCTTCCGTTCTCATAAGAAATCTCTTAAATAGTTTTCAAACATTTTTTTATAGTTTTAATGAAATTATTAATTCAATTTTTTTCTTCTTCTGAGGAATACATAGAATCGATGGAACCGTTGAAGAAGTGGTCGAATAAAGTGATGACAGGAATGGCTCCAAAAAAGAAATTTTTGAAAAAATAGTTTTTGTTTATCTTTTTTTAATTAAATTTTTTTTAGTTTTTTTCAGTTTAATAGCTATCGGAAGACACGACTCAAGAGGACAGCCATCGAAGTCTTTGGCCACAAAACACCACAATTTACTCGTAATTATAGCCTTAACTCATCTCAACTTAAATTGATTTTAATTTATGTTTAATTTTATTATTTGACTTATAATTGATTTTGATTTGACTTTGAGTTTGAAAGTTGTTTTGATGGGTGAATGTCCGGTACCTTTGAATTTGTTTTTTGGTTCTTCTGATTGTTTTGATTCTTGTTCTGAGAGGTTGTTCTGATTGTTGTGTGGGTTCTGTTGGGTGACTGTCCACTGGTTTTGCTTTGATTTTGACTTTTTTTGAAAATTAATTATTAGTTTTGAATTAATTTTGAAATCAATTTATTTTTTCCCAACTTTTCATTGATGGCAGTCGTCTCGGGTGTAGTCTTAAGCCGAAAACTATTGCAAAAGAGTTGAAACAATTGGGCGAAGAGAGGGACGACTCCGCTCGCAGTCTAACTGAAATGTTCGCCCGTTTTGACCACATTTTGACCGAATATTTGCGGACTGAAGGTCTGACGCGAGGCATAAGTGACGACAGTTTCCGCTATGAATCAAATTTCGCGACTTTTTCCTATTTTTGGCTAAAATGGTTACGACTTGAACTCAAACATTGAAATTGTTGGAAGAGTTTAAGGCCTAAACGCTATGAAGACTGTGTCCAGAGTCGGGTCCAGCGCTCAGTTGAATAAAACTGTGGCCAAAAGCACCGCCTCTTTAGCGAAGACTGAAGTCAAAGGTATTTGAATTGATTTTTTCGCTTATTTTCAGTGATTTTAATCAATATTTCAATATTTGTCTGTATTTCAGGTCTAATATCAGCTGTGAATAAGACTGTCGATCCCTCCGCCGCCAAACTGATATCCGGAAGACTTATCTCTGGTTTAGGTCTGGCGTTGACGTCGTATTACTGGTCAGAGACTGGAATAGAGTCGACAGTCGGCGTCGCTATGTATTTCAGTTGTCAATCAACTCAAATTAAAAATGTATTTAAACACTAAACTGACTTTTATTCAATTCAAGTATAAAATGTTTGATAACTTTTGCAAAATTTTTTTGAAGAAAGATTTATTTGATTTCAATAAAATTCAAAATCAATTGAAAACAAGTTTCACAAAAATTTTTGAAAAATGAGAACAAACTATGAAAACGAGAAAAACAAATGTTTGCATAAATCTTAAGAATATTTTAAAAGAGAATTAAAAACTGAAAAACAAATTCAATTAACAACTTATTGAAAAAATTCAAGAATTTTGTTTACTATTAGAATAGTGTCTGAACTCAGGCCTCAATTGCCACATATATTGGTGCGGACTCTTGATATTGTAAATACACATTTCCCTCATTACTTCTTTGAGATAATAGACGGGTTGAAGAGTGAGTCGCTCCAAATCTCCAATTTTGTAGTACTCGTGCTTTTCAAACAACTCGAACAGCATATTACGAACCGTTTCCCTGTCTTTCTTGAACTTCTTGATGGGCGACACCTTCTTCTTAGGCGCCAACAACTTATGATTACCCGCTTTGAAGACCGTAACAGTTCTGTCCAATTGTTTAGTTTTTCGGAGCGGTTCTGTCACTCTTCTCATCCGTTCTTTATATAGATTGAGATAATTGGAGCTCACAATCGGTCGGAACTCTCCTTTCCGTTCGACCGTCCCTTCAATCGATATTTTGGTAGACTTTTCGTTGTGAGTGAATAAAGACAACGTCTGACTCTCTACTAATGAAATGTAAAGTTTGTGTTCAATCGGTATTTCTTCAGAATTTTCTTTGTCTTCTTCTGAAGTGTCGTCACTTTTTGCCAATTCTTCGCTTATATTGAATAAAATTTGTTGCGATTCCGTATTTTTGGTGTTGATTCGGATTCTTCCGATCTCTTGCAAGGGTTGCGCCTTTTCGAGACGATTTGCCAAATATTTGGGGACCTTTACTAACCAGACCTGTCGTGTGGCACAGGATATGTCAACATTTGGTTTGAAAATTTCTTCATCGATGTGTGACTCCATTCCAAAAATTATTTGCGGTTTTCGTATAATTGAAACAATATTTTCAGAAAAACAAAAGAAAACCTCAAAAATCAATTATTTTTGGTTCAATTGTTTCGGTTGTAAAGTAAGGGACAGACAGACAGTGAACGCACTGAATATGATTTGGCGATAATTGTCTGAATAGAAAACAACTGACGGACGGAGTTATCATTGAATTCAAACTTTTAATGAATGACTTTTCAAAGTCATATCCATTTAAAAGTTCAGAGAATTGCACAGACATGGATGAGCAAGGTAGAAAATTCCTATCATTTTATACAAGTTTACAAAGTTTAACAGTACAAGTTAAAATTAAGTTCATTAATAATCTGGTTGTTGACCGAATTTTAATGCTATCCTTAAAAGAAATCAATAAAATGCGAAAAACTTTGGTATGAAAATCGATTTTCTTTTGAAACGATACGTTGTGAGCACACCCTCTCTGCTCTTCACTAAAGTAATGATTGATTTTCGTGAACTAAAATATTCCATCTTTTCATTGAATTTTCATAACTAATTCAAAAGCATCTAATTATCGATTTAATGAGTATTTATGAGTTGATTTGTGAGACATTTTATAGTAATAGCCATCGATTGCAAGTTGAAAACGATAATAACAATCAACGGTTCATTGAATTATGTTCTGAATAAAACATTTGTCATAAAATATTCAATTGTATTGAGATATTACTAAAGCGAATGCATTGAAGTCAGGAATAATTCATTTGTTATATGAAATGAAATTCCGATAACAATAACCTTTAAGTCGAGGGAAAGACTATAGGATTTCGTGTCGACTCATAATTTGTGAGCAAAAAACAGGACAGATATCCATAAACAAGTCAAACCCTAAAACATTAGGAGTAGTATAGGTTTAATAGATTATAATTTAAACAATTTGTTTCCTGATATAATCAAGGTCTCCAACTTGATTCTCGCCTGAACTTGAATAGAAACATGTACCTGCTCAAATAGAAAAATGTCGTGTTCAATTAGTGATTGCGGAATCTGATCAAATAAACCTTGCACATCTCATCCATATCAATGAACAGTTCCAAAATTGTTATATGACTCGACTATAATCTGATTATTAAAAAGCTGTCATATTTTGTGTCAAATCCAAGCAATCAATCCCTTAATCATTTAAAACGAAACCTCAAAATGAATTTAAATTTAATATTTTTTGATGACTTAAAATATTTTATAAACCAATCAATCATTTGGTTTATACTCTTATCTGATTAGTGCCGCAAAAAATGAATAATAAAAAAAGTCGACAAAAACAGAATCTGTCGCTCGTTTTGAAGGCTTTAATTCCTGGTGACTATTGAACCGATAAAACGACACCAAATGAAAGACAATTCAATAAATAAATGTCGGGTTATCTCAACGAACAACTCAATTGTCTGATAAATCAATCGAAATAAATGACAATTTCAAGTGATTTTTAGGCGAAAATCATTTTTTATATACCATTTTATGAATAAAAACATTGAACGCATGAATTGACAATTAAATACATTTTTCAATTCAATTCATTTCAATTGAATTCTGGGTTAATATTCAGCAAAAAAAGCGAAAATTGTTTACAAAAACATTTTTTCTTAAATTCATTTTATTAAGCATTTTATGGAAATTCATGTGAATTACAATTCAAAAAATTCTTATGTAATACGAGTTTCAAAAAATAAATTATATTTGATTTCAATTATGAATTTCTATTTGAAAATCTCTCAAAACTTTTCCTTCAATTTGTTTTATATTATTTTTATAGTATTTTTTGATTATATTATTTGAAATCACAAACGAGTTTTCAGTTTTCAAAGTCTGTATTAAATATCTATAAATCGTTTAAAAACATTCTTTAGATTTAATTTAATTTTCTTCAAAAAGATTTCAATATCTATGAGATTCACATATCTATGACTAGACTTAGACTTAAATTACTATTAAATGCAAATCCAATCCCAAAAATCAATTGATTTTGGGTCTGATTTTCAGTCGATTAAGTGCTATAAATGCGATACAAAATAATTCATTTCAGACGAAAATTACCCAAATTTTTGAATAATTTGCTGACAATTGTACCAAAAGACTCACTAGAAGTCAATATTTGAACAAAAGTACAAAACTAACCGAAAAAATAAATTCTTGAAAAACCAAATAATTATAAATACGACAAAAAAGGGAACAACACTTCAAAAGCTATAAATTCTAACACAAAATCCAAAAAAAAAACAAATAATAAAATAACTTTTTTTTGTTAAATACAAATAATTTTAAAAATAATTAAGATTTAAGACATTTATAGAATAAATTCTAATCTCAATGAGTGGTAAACTCTGGTCTTTAAATGGTATATAAATAGTGGTTCACATAAATTAGTGGTTAAATGAGTTCTTGAGGTATGGATTCAAACATTAATTAAATATATTTTAAAGAATAATGAGTAGGAAAACAGTATTTTGACAATTGATAGACATTTGTGGCACATATGAGAAGCTCTCGAAACAACAGACATACAGATTAGACAACCCTTTGAACAGCAGAAGAAGAATAGAAGAGATAATGAGATGAATTAAATTGAAGAACCGGTAGGACTACAGATGGGTTTCCATTAAAGGCTTATTATGCGTCAAATGGAGACTCGATTTCTTTGTTTTTATCTCATTATTGTTATTATTATTATTATTATTGCAATAATTGTTTGAGATTTGTCTCATCCTATCGTTTGGACCGTCGATGATATCAAAGTTTTTGTGACCATTTGTTTGGGCACTAGTTTTGGACTCTTTGTTCTGGAACTTAAGCGACGCTGAGTTAATGCAATACCGTTTGCCAGTTGTCTTCGGGCCGTCATTGAAGACGTGTCCCAAATGGCTGCCACATCGAGCGCAGGACACTTCAGTTCTGGCCACGTCTGATCTCAGGGCCAGTAGTAATAAATTACTGCCAACTATTGGAGTAATGGAAAGGATATGACTTTTAGAACCCATTATACAAAACAGTTGTTTAAATATTGACTTATTATATAAAGTATTAATTAAATGTCAAAAAGCGATAACAATTGAAGAAGTCTTAGAAAATTAGCGACAATTCAGTGATCAAAAGTGGGTTATGTTTACTTAATAGGGAAGTAAACCACTTGTGCTTTATGTCAAACAAATTGATTGATTGACTGCCAAACTCTTACCGTGGGATACGTCGGCATGAAGTTTGACTTTGGAGTTGTTGAGGACTCCATCAAATGCTGGCCAACCACACCCTGAGTCGTATTTGTTCTCCGACGAGAAGATCTCATCCCCGCAAACGACACAACAGTATATTCCCTTATCATTAAGTTTCAGGTATTCACCGGTAAAGGGTCTGAATATTTTAGGAACAGAATCGAAAAAAATCATTAGAGACTACAAAAGACAAAGTGTTTGCATAGTTTGAGGCCATTATTAACATTGAAATTGCATTGAATTTCGAAATATTTTCAAAACTCATGTTTTCCCAGACATGCGATCAAACCATTAATAATAATGATTAAAAATAAAACATTTAAAGGTTAAGACAAATACCTTTCAGTAATTTTATGCTGAGTTACGCGAAACTGGAGAGGATTCAACTTCTTGACGAGTTCTTCGCGCTCTTCTTTGGACAGACAACCATTTTGCTGGTCAGTCGACAGACGATTGTTTTGCATAATTTTTTTATAGTCTTTTGAAGAGAAAAAACTTTTCACTTGATTTATGATTCTGTTTGTGTATCAGAGCAGTAGAGCACTGGGTATTGAGTGTGTGCTGAGTGTGAGTAGAGTCTGGACCTGATGTCAGACAATATACGCATGAATTTCAAGTGAATTCATATCAGATTTCTGTTGATATATAAAATTTGCGGAAACAAAACAAAGACAACGATTGAGTTAATGGCAAAAAATCTTATCAAACGATTACATGAATAGAGAGAAATCACAATAGAGTTATGGAAATCAAATGTCACTGAAATACCTGTTCCAGCATTCAATGTCTCTCACACTGTGTGTGTGTTTTAGCTCAGGTCTCGACTCTGTATACAATTGAGTTGAGAAACAGTGTATAAGCCTTTTAAATGGGCTGTCAGTGACGCTAAGAGTAGTGAAATCATGTTATGGCACAACCCATAACCACATATTAATTATAGTTTTCAAGGATTTCTCTCCAAAAACGACTCATTTATTTAGAAACACAACTCATTCTGAGTCTAATGGAGTGCTGTTCGAGATTTTCAATGCTATCTCTTCAGATCCGAAGAGATACTACAGTCTGAAGAGGACTGACATAACATTGTATTTGGTTTTCAAAGCGGAATATATTTTGTTTTGTTTGCCTTCAGAGCCGAACAGGAATAGCACCGACTCTGACAGTGAGGTTGAGCTCTGAAGTGAAGCTACCAGTGCTCTAAAAATATCGTTGAGCGCATTGCAGATCCTATCCCTTGAAAAATCTGGCGTTTGTGTCGAGTCTGCAGTGAATAGTACATCCATTTATGGAAGGGATGGTCTGTTCTCCCAATACTGGAGTGAATAATAAATTTTGTTTCAATAATAAAAAGTTTTTACGATTCAGTTATTTGTCCTCAAAATGGTTCAAACATTTGGCTTATAATTGAAGCCTAGAATTCAATCAAATGTTTCTTCCGTTTCGAAGAATTAACTTAAAAATAAACTTTTTATTCAATGTTTATATTAATTGAAAACTTTTAGTCTTTGAGCACCAGTTCTGTCCAAAGCATGAAATTAATGGACTTCTGATAAAAACTATTCGCTTGTATTAAATGCAGAATTAATTCTGAGTTTAATCATTGAACCAAAAGCTATGAACCGAAAGTAAATAGTTTTTCTTTAGGGGTATCTCATAATTAAATGTTTTGGTTCTTAACTTTGAGTATAAAAATGTTTTTCAAATAAGAAAAATAATTTGAGTTTCAGATAAAACTTGTTATATATATTTCAAGAAATAAAACATTAAATTAGAGGAAAAACTCTTGAAATTAAAGGACAGGAATAGAAAAACTTTTGGCAAAATTCACAGTCAGTTATAAACTCATATTGAGATAAATATTATTCTTATTTCTGTTTATCTCAAAAAAGTTTTAAATATTTTAATTAAACTTCAAATCAAAAGCGATAAACAAATTTTGGTTTTATTATAAAAATAAATAGTATTTTGGTCTCATCTATGGCTTCGATCAGCAGTTTTAATGATTTTAGCCAAAGATATGAAAAACTTTTAAGGAGTTTCACGTAATCATCAATTTTTATGAAATATTAAAACCATAGAAAACTTCAGATAAGAAATGGTTTCGATTGCAAAGCGATTATTAATTGCATTAAATTATGGATTTTATGTAAAGTTAAAGATTGAATGCCTTTAGGAATATGATCTAGGACACGTCTAATTTATATTCACATAATTTTTCACTTATAGTCTATAATTAATCCACATTTTAATCGATTAATTTTGATAGAAACAACCATGGTCAATGACAAAATATGAAATTAAAATTTTCTCAGTTTTTAATTAATTTTCAATAAAATTATTTATTTTTAAAAATAACTTCAATTTAATGACTATTTGGCGCTTAAGTTGCAACGCATGCGCTATAAAGTATTTAAATGGTAAACACATGTGTTTTGTTTCAATGAGTTTAATGTTAAGTCTATTTTCAATTTGATTTAAATCTAGTTTTCAATCAATTAATTGATTTATATTTAAGTTAATTAAAAGTCTATTATCTTTTTTAAACAATGGCCGAAGAAATGGATGAAAGTGAAGATCATTTCATTGAATTCAGTGAAATGGGTTTAGATCCGCGACTTCTTCGTGCGATGGATCAGATTGGATGGCAATCACCGACTCTGATCCAAGAGAAGGCCATTCCATTAGCACTCGAAGGGAACGACATATTAGCCAAAGCGAGAACCGGAACCGGAAAGTCAGCGGCCTTTGCGCTCCCGATATTGAACGGACTTTTGGCCACTAAAGACGGACTCAATAGCGATGAAGATCTGACGACACGACAGACCAGAGCTCTTGTCTTGAGTCCGACCAAAGAGTTATGCAATCAATTGACTCTTCATTTCAAAGAATTGACGGCATTTTGTTCGCGAGAGATAACTGTTCTCGACATCAGTACCGGTCGTATCGATGATCTCAAGGCTATCATAACATCTGAAACTCCGGACATAATCGTTGGGACTCCGAGTCGTGTCTTAATGCATATTCAGGCAAAGAATTTACCGAATCTTAAGAACGAACTGAAATATCTGGTCATCGATGAGTCGGACCTAATGTTTTCGTTTGGTTACGAACAGGACTTGACTCAAGTGTTGCAATCGATTCCCAAAATCGGTTGTCAGTCGTTCCTTATGTCTGCGACACTCAATCCAGACGTTAAAAACCTGAAGAAGTTATGTCTTCACAATCCGGTTGTACTAAGACTGGAAGAACCAGAGCTTCCAGAGAGTGATCGTCTGATCCAATACCACATTGAATGCGAAGAAGAGGACAAATTCGTATTAATTAACGCCTTATTTAAGTTGAATCTAATTCGCGGCAAAACTCTTATATTCGTCGCTTCTGTCGACAGATCCTATAAATTGAAGCTCTTTTTGGAACAGTTCGGAGTCAAGACGTGTGTCCTCAACAGCGAACTGCCGATTGCCAGTCGTTGTCATGTCGTCCAACAGTTCAATACCGGAATCTACGACATTATCATCGCTTCGGACGAGAAGTGTTGTGTCGACGCCTCTCAAAGAAAGGCTAAAAAATTTCGATCCAAACGAAAACCAGACGAAGAGTACGGCGTTTCGCGAGGAATAGACTTCAAATATGTCTCAAATGTTATTAATTTTGATTTCCCGACGACTGTCACGTCATATACTCATAGAGTCGGTCGCGCGGCCAGAGGTCAGCAAACGGCCGAAGGAACTGTCCTTTCGTTTATAAGTACATCAGAGAAGACATTCTTCGAAGACGTGAGGTCTCACTTCCAGTCCAACGCCAACTTCAAGCCCTATCAGTTCCGAATGGAAGAGTTGGAAGCCTTTAAGTACCGATCGAGAGATGCCTTGAGAGCCGTCACCACAATAGCCATACGTGAGGCGCGTATAAAGGAAATCAAACGCGAAATCCTGAGCTCTCAGACTCTGAAGAGTTATTTTGAGGAACACCCAAAAGACCAGAAGATTCTGAAACACGACAGAGCCTTACATACTGTCAAACATAAGAGTCATTTGAAGGATGTCCCGGAATATATCGTTCCGCCAACACTTCAGTCATCCTTTAAGTCTAAACGACTGAACCGTCGCATCGAAGAAGAGGCGAGTCTTAGCTATACTCCCAAAAGGAAACGACGGCCCAAACACGTGAAGAGCAAAGACCAGACCAATGATCCGTTAAAGACATTTAAGTTTAGAAATCTTAAGAGAAATAAAAAACTGAAAAATAGGAAAAAATAATTATTTTTAACATTAATTTAAATGATTTTTGTTTACTTCGATTTCAAAATCAATTTATTTTTTCATTGAATTAAAATATGTTTTCAAAAATGAATTTTCTATAAGTCTTTCATTTAATGAAATATTGATTCAATAATTTTTAGATTTCTTGGTTTCTCTAAATCTGTTGGAAAAGATATTTGTTCGCAATTCAATTGGAACTTGATAAGTCTTTGAGGTTTCTCTCCACAAATTCTGAAGAGATAATTCATTGTGTCTTTCAATTTACAAGTGTTGTAATCATGTCCTGGCTCATTTGCTAGTTTGTGAAAACAAAATATTTCCAAATAACTGAGATTTGGAAACCTATTCAAACACTCGAATAATTGACTTTCGATGACCCGGAAGTAAGTACAGAAACGTCTCAATGATTGTAGTCTTGGAATCATTTCAAATGTTTTGAAATAACAGTTCTCGCAATTGAGGTCTTCCTCATCGTCTGAGCACTGAATCCTATTCCACGGATAGAACTGAAATTTCTTGATATTTGGAAACATATCAACGATTTGTTTGAAGAAAATCGGATTTAGTTTTGGATCTTGTAATAGAAAATGGCGAACATTTTCAAAGAGCGCAACACTTTTCAAATCCTTGTAATCAATGAATTGTGGCCAAAACATACACAGATTTGTCAATTGTTTTTGATTTTTGGCCATTTCTTGCATTAGTTTTGTCGTCAATTCATAGCATATAAACGAAAAACATTTCAAATCCAATGAATTGATAATAGATCTGATGGTCTCCTCTGAAGCGATATATCCACGAATTCGAAGGTCTCTGATCCCGGATAACTTTTCGATCATTTCGTTTGGAAAGTGAAGAGGACCCCAAAATTCTGTGGGGGTGGTCCAGATATAGATATAGTGCAAAGAAGACCTCAATTGTTCAAACAGTTTTTCAGAATTTAGTGAACGCTTTAAATAGACTCTAAGTTTGACCATATTTTCAAACAAATGAATCAAATCCAGGATTTCTTCATCTTTAAGGAAAATATTGTTCAATGTTTTGTCCATTTGATTGATAGTCAGATCTATTGGTCGCTTAGAGAAGGCCTTCACCTCATCGGTGGACACGAATTCGCTGAAAGACTGTATTCTGCAATTGATTAGCCATAAGTGCTTCAGATGTTTGACATTTTCATTGAGAAATGCGATAACACTTTCGTTGAGATAACAGTTCTTCAGATACAGAGTTTCAATTCATGGGCAAATATTTGTGAATGACTTCAAGTATTCTAATCTTTTGCTGAGGTTTGCCTCTAATAAGAAGAATGTTCGGAATTTGATCCGTTTGAGTGACTCTACAATACACTCATCGAACTGTTGAGACACTCGTCGTAATGGCAACAGATCTGTGGCATCCAATTGATTGAAGACTAATATGAGAACGTCGTCGTACATCACATAAGGTGACGACCGATCCCTTCTATTCTTTGCACATAAATTACCCATCAATTCAATTGATATCTTTTAAATTTTGAATGATTTGAATAACGGTTTTAAATGTTTTAAATAAAATTTTCAAAAAATTGCAACAATCAACAATAAACATGGAAAAGTAAAACTTTCATTTTAAAAATTCAAGAAAAGTTTAAAACATTGTTAAGAATATTAAATCTTTTGTGAATGTCTACAAAATAAGTGACTAATTTTCACAAAATAACCTTGACAATATTCAAATAAAGAGCAATAAAGAAACAAATTTGATTGTTTATATATCTTTTCAATCCTATATTTATGAACTAAACGTTCGAATAGTTAAAAGGCTTTCATATTATAAACCAGAATATTAT
>JAQIXV010000208.1:0-67453 GCA_034700625.1 Tectocepheus velatus
CCACTTATCCGCGTTATTAAAAAATAATGTTCTTATATATTTTTGGTTAATGTTAATTGAAATGATCATTAAATGCATGCTAATCCATGCTAATTTCCGTTATAATAAATAATTTTGCGCTATGTATTTGACATACAATACCATGTACAGTTGGAATGCCTAAATCCCAGATGAGTATATCTTTTGTATAATTTAAATTTGTTGAAATTTAAAACTTAATCATTAAAACAATTGTAATAATAACTAATTAGTTTTGATGAATATTTTTGAAATTTTTTTTAATTCATTTGAAATGATTTTGAAATAACATACTTAGGACTGACATCAGAAGAGTCTCACATTTTTGCTAAAAATATTTTTAATAAAATAGCGATTAATTAAAATTAAAATTTCTCTTTATATACGAAAATAATATTTAATAAGTGAAGTGCTTTCACTTCAAAATTTATTGATTCAATGATGAGTTATGGCATGAAATACATCATTGAATTACTGATAATAATTTCCAATTCGGAAAAAAATGTTTTCGCTATCAAATCAAAAAAAAGCACAAGATGAAAACAGAGGAAATCCTACAAAACTTATCTTACTCATTTAACCTACTTTTAAAAATTGTGTTTTCTTCAATATTTCATTTAATATCTCTTTGAGTGGAAAAAATTCAATAATAACAATAAGAATTCCGGAAAATTTATTTTTAGATCCGTTTTATCGATGTATTCTGTATTCAAAAACCTTATATTAGAGTTATATTAATGTTCAAAATAGTATTGAAATTCATTGCAATTATTTTTTATTATATTAATATAAGTGTATAAAAAATTGAGTAATTCTCGAAAGTTACTGAATTCGTAGCCGATGGGCATTACTATTAATAATTGCCAATTCTATGAACAGAATCAGAATCGAAGCACAGAATAAAGCGGTCATTACTTTGAAAAGTGTTAACAATAAGTTTAATGTATACATAATTGTAATATTATCGTCAGTTTCCACACAATTAAGAAGGGTTCGATTGAAAGCCCGACTCATCCATAACTCAAATAGACCTGAGCTATGGATTCTGTTTATATCAGAATTCATTGTTTTCTTCAATCTTTTGTCGGCTAAAGCTTTCGAGAGTCCGAGCGCTCGGGGAAAGGCATATATTTTGTCATTAGAGATATGAAACCTAGAATTGGGACGTTTTTTGCATATATTCATTGCTATTATTAAAATCCTTGACTCAGACATAACATACACCCATTCTTTTGATAATAATTTCAAAATATTTTTATCATTCGAGCCCTCATTTTCAGAGATCTGAATCATTTTGTTTCCGATGGCCCAAACATTTTGGGGGTCTTTCTCTTTGTTTGCCGACTAAAACATAGAGAAAAATAATAGCATTAATTGAGAACACAATAATCGAAAGTGAATTACAGTAAATATGAATCCACTGACGGTATCCTTAATCGAGACCGGAATACAAGAATTATGTTCAACCAAATCGTCTAAATTGTTGATCAGATCCCTATTATTATTGATGACTAAATCAACGCTCAGCATATCATTGGCTATAATAGTCAGTAGACATATTGATGTCAACAAAACACCTGATATAATGCGATTTTGAGGGAATGTACTGATTCTGGAGGAACCTGACATCAAAAATAAATGAATTACAGTTTTTTCACGCAAAATAAATTGACTCTGAATACTATGATCTCACTCCTTGAAAAGATGACTTCCATATAATACTGAATATATCTATTAATCAAATTATAATTGAATTCTTGTGATGAAAACCAATCGCTTAAACAGAATAACAGAAACGATACGAATAATGACATTAATATCAAAATCCAGACATAAGTCTGAAATCCTTTTAAGTAATTGAAGGACAGTTGAGTTTCAGTGGAAAGGCTTAAAATTCCTATTCTGTCGAATATGAGAGGCAATGAGAAATCCATAATAAGGGAGCGTTCATCAGTCATTAGTGCCGGTCCTAACATAATATCGACTTCATTGCGCTGAATGAGTCCGCTCTGTCCGGTCCACGAATTATTAGCCAAAGGGATACCAAAATTCAGTTTCGTTTTGATTAAAATGAAAGATATATTCCGGCGAATGAAGAGTTCGTTCAATAGGTTAGCCATAACTCCCTTCACAACTGTAGAGCCATTTATATTAACCAAATCCGAGATTAAGTCCCACTTTTAGTCGAATTAAATGGAATGAAATTGAGCTTGATTAATTCTCATATAATTGAAAATATTGGAGATATTATTAAATTTTAATTTATCAAATTTTTATCAAAAATATTTCAAAACTATTTTGACAAAACTAAGTTCTTGGTCATATCAAGACATGAAAATTATAAATAAATGTGAGGTAAAACAGGACTTACTTGTTGAGCTACAATTCTGAGCGTCATTTTATTCCTTTCTGTCAAATGTGAGATAAAAAGACTAAATTAATTTTGTACTAAATGTCAAAAATAATTTTTGAGTTATCTGAACTAGGACAAAATTATTGAGAAATTTATTTTTGAGACAATATATTAGAATTTTTCTCTAATATACAGTAAACAGAAATTTAAATATGAAAAGAGAATGTAATGACGGGGAGAATCATTTGACACAATAATGACATTCATAAGGATAATTATTTTAATAAATGCTAATCTTTTTTGAAGCCAATATTCTTTGTATGATTTTTTCAATTGACCAAGATTATAGGTATATTTCATTGCTATGAGATGTCGAATAATATACGTTTTCATGCCTTTCAACAACAAATAATGAATTTGTCAATAGAACTATATCAAGAACTTTCTAAAACTCATTGAAAAGGTTCTGTAAATTATTATAAGAGTTTGATTTTTCTAACAAAATATTTTGCTTTGAATACAAAATTGACACAAAAAAAGTTTCCGATTTACTGATTCATAAAACCTCTCGACAAACCCTTTTAGATGAGACTCGAGTTGTTTTCAACTCATCTTTTATTGAAAGCAAAATAACTTCCAGTCTTTTGAAAAACTAAAAAAAATCAAATTTGATGTTTCGTTTAAACAGCTTTTATTAATACTAAATATTTTCATTTATTCGCTTTTATTAACTCAATAACTAATAAACTCACTATTTTGCACTAGATCAAAATGATAATTATATTTACCAAGTATTGATAAATACTGAGATAAACACTTTTTGAGAAGTTTCAAATTTACCATGCAATGAGCAAGTGAACAAATAATGTTTGAACTATGAAAAGATGAATTATTTGAATAAATTTAAATAAATATACTTAGTATTCCTAATCTGTTGATATTTTCATAGTTCTAGTTTGATGGGTAGCAGTTACCATGGCTATTTGATAGCAATATTACCATTAAATCGATGATATGATAAATAAAATAAAGCTTAAAAAAATAAATACTATATTTATTGCAAATATTTATAAGAAATCTATTGACTTAATGAATAGGTAAATAAATGAATAGATAAAATGAATTCTATCTAATTCAGTGATGGCCAATGGGGGAAGGGTTCCGCAATACCCCCTTAGGATCGAAAAATTGACCAAGTCTAAGGGGGCCTATAAAATCAAATGTTTAGATATATTGCTAAACCTCTTTATGGAAGGTAAATATTAAGAAGATTGATTGAACCATCAAGTTCAATTGACAAAACCAGTAAACATGAAAATTCTCAAAACAAATATCACGTGAAAGAAAATTCAAATAAATTAAACAAATGCAAAAAAATCTCAGATTTCTTGACAAGAATTTATAGATTTGATCAAAATTTTTCGCAAAACATCAGAAGTTATGGTCGATTATCGTCAAGTGATTCAAGAATTTTTGGCGGAATTTATCGCAACTTTCATCTTATTCTTTGTCACATTTACCGGAGTTTTTCTCATCAATATTTTTCCGGCGGAAGCCTTTCTTCTCAACGATGACTGTGGAAGGAATGGCAAATGTGTTCCCCATAGTTATCCTGCTCTTGAAATCCAAATTGGTAATATATACTTCTTGACTGTTGCCATGTCTGTCAGCACAGGTCTAACATCTGCTTTACTCATAACGGGTCACGTCTCAGGTAATGGAGTAATTGTTAGGCAATTATTAATAATTACTAATCAATTAAAAAAAATATGATTTGATATTCTATAATCAGGTGCTTATATGAATCCATCTGCTTGTATCACCATGGTACTGCTAAAAAAATTACCCGGGTTCGTAAAAGCGAACTAGAACAAAAATATTTGAGCCGTAAATGAGACATTCTTTTGTAAATTGTTTCAATTCAGAGTCAAACTTCTTTACTACATTCCGGCCCAATATTTGGGTGCTTTCATGTCTGCGGCGGCCGTCCATCTCTTCCATTTGCCTCACATTACGTCTATCATAAAAGAGGATAATAACAGCAAAATATTGGAGAAGATGTTCCTCACCCGACCCCACATCAAAATAAGCTTATGGACAGCGATGTCGGACGCAATCCTTTCTGGTTTTGTTTTTATTATGTTTATAATGGCTATAATGGATACTAATGCTAACGGCATTCCCAATAGAGTTAAGCCATTTTTCTTTTTGGTGATCGCCATCGGAGTGATTATCGGTATTTATGAACAAAATAATTGTCAAATAAAAAACATGTAATAAAGTGATTGAAAGGCTTTAGTGGCAACTGTGGGGCGTCCCTCAATCCCGCCCGAGATTTGGGTCCAAGACTTTATGTCGCGATCTTTAAAGGCTTCGAAGTCTTTAGGTATAAATTTATATTAAACTCATATTCAAGATATTTGATTTTGATTTTGAATGAAGTGACCTGTCTTATTGTTACTGGTGGCTTCCTCAACAAATCTGCATAACTCTCGGCTTCATTAGTGGAGGATTTACTTATCATTTTCTATTTGAACAAATGGCTCCCCATTAAAGTCAAACACATATCTAATTTCAAATGTAATTCTAATTTAGACGAAAAGTTTTTATTTGTATTTATTTTATATTCATTTCAATAAAATAATTCAATTAATAAGTTGTTACTAAAAAGTGATTCTCTAAACTTTAAACTCTTAACATAATTATAACACAATTTTTACCCAATCATATGATTTCCGATATTAACCCTTAACTAAGTTACCATAAAATGATATAAAAAAAGAGGTCGGAAAGGGGGAGAATAGCTATTCTTTCCTGTTATTGCACTCCAGAAAAAGGCGGCCCTCGAAACGAATAATTTGTTGTCAATTTTGTCGCAAAAAATTATATAAATTCAAAATTAGCGCAAAAATAGCAAATTTTGATGCTTTGAAATGAAAAATTATTGAATTAATAGCTTGATCAAATATGACATATACTAATTTCAAATATGATTGAAATCTGAAGCACAAAAAACTTTCGCAGTATTTGTGTCATTCATTAATTGAAATAACGTGTCATTCAGTCGTATAATAATTTGATTATAATTTGTCTCATTTATCGAAATTCCAGACAAATATATGACATATCTAAGACATTCTTTTCACCAAGCTTCGTTAATTCAATTTTATATATCAAGGTTGAAAAATATAATTTTGAAACACTCTTAAACAAATAATATCAAGTTTATTAAGAAGCTAAAAATAATCAAGAATAAAGTAGCCTAAATCATCTGAAAACAATATGATATTCTGATAATATCGAGAAAAGGACTCAATAAAGTGTTAATGAATTTTGTTGATCGAGTGATAGGTTTAGTGACTGTAATATCATTCGATTCTATGAAAAAGACTTCATTTGAATAACAGATTTGATGTCTTATCAGAAATTTTGTTTTTGTTTCAATTTTGGTCCAAATGATACTTTCGTTTCCATCAATTGTTAGCAAAGGATCACTTCTGAGACATGAAATGCAAGATTCGATTCCTTGATTTCCAAGACTTGGAACTTATTGATGGAAGATATTCTCAGATGTCATACAATAATGCCATCAATAAGACACAAACTGGAGGCTAAGCACCAGAATTCGATTGAAATCAAATAAATAGTTTTTTCGGTATCTCTTTTGTAGACAAATCAATACGATATTTGGTTTAATTGATGGAAGAATTCGCATACCTGAGTGCTATAGTCTCTTGATAAAACCTTTTCTCACAATTGTTTCATACAATAAGCCGAAAATTTTCTACCCTGAATATTTTGCAATTATATATAAAATATAAATTCTTTTCAATTACTATATGATGCGGGTAGATTTTTAACAATTCTATTCAAATATGAGCTCACATTTTATCTTTTTCTATAAAAGCCTTTGAATTATACTCTAAAATACAGACATTCATTGGAATATTGTGCAAGTTAATACGTAAATGGGTATATATGCGTATATATTATGCAAGTTTCTAATGAATAATATTTTATTTCTTTATAATAGTATTAACTTATTATAGATTTTTTTCTATTTGAAAAAAGTCTGAATGTCTGAAAATTTTTATGATCTTAATGTTTATGTCCTAGAAATAGATTTTCTGGAAATTTGTTTTTTTTCTGAACACAGATTTTCTGATCTTAGAATCAAGAGATGGACAGCACTTCAATAGGATTTCCCCCCAAGAAATTCTACACTCATATTACGAAATCAAAGGCAAAAATATTAGATTCCATTCAATATAATAATTGAAATACTCTTCTTTTCATTACTGCCTAATCTACTGTTGGATCTAGTTATATAAAAAAGGAGGTAGCTCAATTTATTTTGCTCTATCGATCTCTCACCATCTGTACTCAACATTCAATGTAGAGAATTAAATTTAAGCCGACTTTTCGAATGACTTTTCCTAATAAAGTCATTTCCATTCGTTAAATACTATTACTGATATATACATTAAATATACTCTTTAAGGTTTGAACACAATTAGACTCAACTTATTATTTGATTTAATTCAAAATATAATTGACATTAAAAATACATCATATTGTTTACTCTTTCCAATTTATATTAAATTGGCTAGAAATATTCTGGGAAGGAGAAAAGGGTGAGAGAGAAAGAAGAGAGAGAGAGAAAGAAGAGAGAGAGAGAAAGGAGAGAGTTAGAGAGAGAGAGAGAGAGAGAGAGAGCGAGAGCTCTTGGGAATTGAGTGATGATCTTGAGTTGGATGTATGGATACGCAGTCTCTCATTTGATCGCAAATACATTTATTGGTTCACTTATACGACTTGTTATCTCAAAGTCTCGTAAGAGTTAGTTATGTGAAAGTCGTTACGAATCTAATCACAAACTCTAATCCGTTTCAATGTTTTACAAGAATTGATTTAAAAGAGTCATTGAAGTCAAATACTAAACAAAATTAAATATGAGTTTTAAAAACAGTTCTCAAGTTTTGTATGAATCAGAATTTGAAACAATGAATGAAATTAGTTATAACCCGGCGTTCATGGAATGGCTCCGAAATTCAATTGAGTTCAGCAACACTTCGGGCCAAATGACTAACAAAAGCTATCAAATACTTTTGGACCAACTCTTGAAGATGTTTCCAAAAACTGATCCCGACTTTCAACAGAAACAAACGGTGAAGAACGCGGCGGTCCTTCTCTTCTATTCCCTCATAATATTTGTCTCACTTTTCGGAAACCTTTTGGTCTGTTATATAATTCTATCGAAACAGAGATTAAGATCCCGAACAACAAATATTCTGATCCTTAATCTAACCGTTTCTGATCTTTTACTAACACTTTTCAATATTCCGATCACAACCGGTAAGTCTCTCCAAAATGTTTCACAAGATTTTCAAAAATAAAATTAGTTATATAATTATTACCACATGTTTCCTTTTGATTGCACAAGATCATTTTGTTTTAAGACTTTTCTGGTGAAATCCAAACACACATCCAATTAAATGTGATTTGATATTCACAAAAAGATGAGCTAGATCAAAATTGAGAAAGACTGTTACATAAATGACAGCTAATGATATCCGAGTCATTTCAATTGTTCTTAAAACTGTCACTTCAAATGATTTTATGCATAAAAGTCTGAGTTATTGAAAATTCTTAGAATAGTTGAATAATTCATATTTGAAAAGATTATCAATAAAACAAAGATTTAAAAATAAGAAAACCTTGATCAAAATTAAATCTCAAGGGTTCACAACAGTTTAGTATTACATCTTGTGTAAATGATTAAATCATAATTTTGATTTAATCTTAAATAATCTATTTGAACGACTCTTTCAAAATAATTGAATAACAATTCAAAAAATACATTTTTTTCTTCTAAAAATAGTATTCAGTTTTTTTTAGTTATTTCAGTCATTTTTCTTTGAAAGTTATCTTTTTATTTATTTAATAAATCCCTTAAAAACATTATTTTCGATGTTTAAAGATATGTTTTCATCCAATGATTACACTCTAATAATTAGAGTCTAAATAATGTCATATTGAATATTCGTAGGATTATACTAAGAATATGATTCCAGGTCTAAAAGATTACGTCAATTCTTAAATTATAGGAAAGTCTTAGTTTAAAATTGATTTATTCAGTTTGTGAGACACGAGGAGAGGACTGATTTTTTATTTTAATCTCTGAAACAGTAATTCTAAACTTTTTTTATAAGATTTATACAAAAAGCACATAAAATGAATAAAGAGACAAATTACTCATCGAATGGGATTTTTTTGAAAAATAAAAATTCTATTCAAAAGCTTTGATTTCTTTCGTAAGATTACATAATATTTGCATTTTTTTTATTAAATTAAATTTTAATTAAAGAATTCTGATTCAAAAGAGTGTGAAAACAAATTATAAATTTTATTTGCATTGAAAATCATTTCTTTGTTGAATACATAAAATAAAATATATATTGATTTTGCTGAAAAAATCATTAGAGTGTTCAAGATAATTTACAAGATGTGTCTTGATCAGTTGTCTTCTTACTCTATTTTAAAGCTCGCATCTTATTAGACGACTGGCCGTTCGGTTCATTGCTGTGCAAATTGGGTCCATTTATTCAAGCGATGTCTGTATACGTGTCTACAATTTCAATGACAATCATAGCTATCGACAGATACCAAGTATTGGTCGGACTCTTGAGAAGACGATTCACGACTAGTCTTCCGACCGGTGCTATCATTTTAATGATATGGTTTTTGGCCGGACTCTTGTCTATACCTCACGCGGTCTTCAACCAAGTGGTAGAACTGATAACATTGAGGAAACTGATTCGGTGTCGAGCAGTATATCCCCATCCGGACCGCATTTATCGCAAATGGATAACGATTTTGGTTTTCAGTACTCAATACGCGATACCTCTTCTACTGATTTGTGAGTTTTCATTAAATTGTTGAAATAATTGTCGTTCAGTTTCAATGAATATTAAAACGAATGGTGTATTCAATTGTATACAAATTCTATAAACTTATTTACATTGCAACTTAATTGATATGGTTAGTTAATTGAATCATTGTTTAGTTTATCCCAATTGATCGCAACTTGACATAGTCAATTTATTTTTCCCAATTGATTTAAAGTAAATACTCCCAACAAAATTATCAATCAAGGAACATACAAATAAAAAGATAATTCCATGAAAGACCTTGCTCATCTACTACTGACGAAGCCTTTGAAAGTAATGAAAAGAAAACATAAAAAGAAAATTTTATATCAATTCTTCCAAAGAAGGCTTAGAAGTAAAATAAATTTTTCGATTCAATTATTTCATATAATATTATCGGTTCTTAGTTTCCATTATTTCTCAACAGTTTCTGAAAAAATAGTCAATTCAATTGAATTCTATTAATAACAACCTAATGTCAATTGAATATAACAAGATCATTCCCTTTCAGTTTAATAAATTCTTGAATTGAAAGAGGTATTCCCGATTCTGTGTCGATCGCATTCAAATAAATTTATAATTATTTTAAAGATTAGATCCCAATTAACAACTTTGCTCTGACCACATTCCCGAAACTCCTTGAACTTTTGAGCAAGGATGCGTCAAAGTTGAGCAATTCTCATAGAGTTTGTATGAGAGCTCTAACTTAGATACTTAGTATACTGTGTTATCATTCGTCGTATTCTCATTTCTGATAACTTTTATTGTTTTCCAGCCGTTTGTTACACTCGAATAGGAATTCATATTTGGAGACGAGTGGGTATCGGAGCAATGACTCAACAACAGAGGACTGACCAGAATCAGTCAAAATGGAAAACAATCAAAATGTTGATAACAGTAGTTGTGGTGTTCGCTATTTGTTGGCTACCGGTAAGGCCTCTCATACCTTATTTTTTATTAATTGAGTTGTAAAATAACATTTGAATTGAGTCAGACATAAATATTAGGATATTTTTAATAAACATTTAAAATCGAATTAATTCTTTGTTAACGATTTGATAAATTGAATATCATTGACAATGTATAGATGAGTAAACTAGGTTATTTTATAATAAAAAAACAAATAACAAGTATAACAAATCAATTTATCAAATAAGAATACATACAAAAATCGAGACACTCAATAATATTGATTTTTCTGAATTTTATTATAAAATTGGGATTATTTAGAGTTAGAGTCAGGTTTTGTCACCAATTGTGGTATTTGACACACATTTTCCCAAAGCTTTTTAAATCCAAACGAAGTATCAAATTATACGAATTCCTGTTGAATGTCATTTTGTAATGCATTTAAGCCCAAAACGAAATCAAATATCAGAATATTCTCTGAAATTCAAGCGTCAAATAGAAAAAAAGGAAACAAAATATACTTTTATATCAAACTTTTATATGAATTCTCTATTGAAATGACTTGAGTTTCAAAATTATATTTTCTAAAAATAATTATTTCAGCTGAATATACATCACATAAAAGCTGACTTTGGTCTCGGAAACTACAGTTCAAATGCATTCCTTATATGTCATTGGATTGCAATGAGTTCTGTCTGTTATAACCCATTCATATACTTTTGGCTCAACAAACACTATAACGAAAGGGCAAAATATTTATTAAGATATTGTTTTACTCTTAAATGTACTAAACGTCGAACACCACAAGTAAGTGAGGGACCCGACAATACCAATAATACCAATACCAATAATGACCGCAATTTCAAGTCAAGAGGACTTAAAAGATCTAACGCTGTGAAGGCCTCCAAAACTAAATTTGGGAACAGACTGTTGGGAGTAATGTGCGTCAGATCATCGATCAGCACAAGTGATTCCGCAGTTCACGACAATAACTTTATGACCGGTGCCGACAATAATGGGACGATTATTGGCCATGAAGTCAATCAGACGACTCTAACCGCGATTATCGACGAATCGAAACTATGAATAACTATCCGATAGATTAAAAAAACTTCTCATTTGATAAGAGATTAAATATTTAATGAATTTAAAGATTGAAAATAATCTCAGATATAAAGTTATGATAACATATGAATGACTTATTATAGTAATTCATTGACTCATTAATAATTTATTAATAATAAGATATTATGTGTTGAACTAAAATAAGACTCTTTTTGTGATTTAATTTTCTGTTAATAATCAGAATTTGAGTTACAGTTTGAGAATTGATCCGAATATTCGATTTTATTACTTATGGCTCAGAATTATTCAAATATTATAAATAAAGTAATCATTAGATTTATATACAGAAACATAAAATACATGACCATTAATCTCATAATACTATTCCTTGGAATCATACTTTTTATGTGAATGTCACAGATATTACTAAAGACAAACTCTAAGTTGAATATCAAATTGAATAATAAATAGAAAAAAGTGAGAATATTATCCATTTATTGGACTTAAGTGTATATATCTGACAAATATTTTAAACTTTTTTGATTCACTATATTTTTATTGAAAAAATATATTTTAAACGAAAGATAAAAACGAATGTTATTCCCGATATTAATGCGATTTTTGATAAATATTGGTTTTTCTGAACATCCGATCATTTTTGAAGTTTTATTTTTTTTGCAGAGAATTCCATTATTTTGATTATACCATCAATTTATAGATCGAATCAGATTTTAATCCATTGAAGCTATTATTTATTTTACCAGATCACTCTTGATCATCGTCAATTACGTTTTAATCAAACTAATTGAATTTCAAATTGAATTTTACTAATTCTCTCTCTCTCTCTCTCTCTCTCTCTCTCCCCAAATAATGAGAAATAAAGACTCAAATTGAGCTAAAATTTGTAATAAATTAACAAATATTTTGATGTAAAAGACGTTACGATCATTACTTTAGTTAATGTTTTATATGATATCTGAATAATATTCTCATAAATATTGTATAAAAGACTGATTTAAATCATTGAAACTATTATTTTTGTATTTAATCAAAATTTTAATATAAAATCAATAATATTTTGTCTTGTTTTTGAAGTTTTGTGATGTCAATAAAAACTTTCCTTGATCAATATATTTAACATCCGTTCAAAGCAACTGAACTAGATGATATTGATGAATGTTTTCTTATATGAAATTTGTGCTCGACTTCATTTTCGATTAAGAAAATGAATGCCTCAAGTTTTATATGGTTTCAGCAAGGAACTGTAGGAGGTCGGAAGGAGGAAGGAGATCGACAGTTTTCCAATTGATTTTATTCAACAAAAAAAATCTCCATGAAATTTTGCTTATAATCAAATTGCTTTAAGCCAAATGATACAGACCATTCTCAGAAAAGCTACATTAAAAATTTAAAAATAAACAAAAAATTCACTCAATTTTAGTCTTGAATTCAATTCAATTATTTAATAGAACAGGATATTAAACTGAATAGAATTTTCAGACGCATCATCATGATCATTTCGTATTAAGTTACCCATATTTTCAATAAACATTTCAGCGAAAGATATTTGAAGATAATTATATAATCATTGGATCAAATTTACCTTAATGATTGTTAAAAAAAAATTCTGGAAATATTCTAGAAAGCAATGATGATTTTTTTAACGAATCTTTGTGATTAATTTTCTAATATCATTAAAATTTTGGTATTATTTACAGATATTTTATCTTCAATTCTCGAATTAATTTTATTGAATACAAATCTATTGAACGTTGAAAAACATATTTCATTTTTTATCAAAACTATTAAACAATAATATCGTTTCATCAAAAATGCAAAAGAATTACAATAAGTTTTAGTGCTTTTCATAATTTGATTGATTTGAAAAATTTCAGACCTTTTGCAGAATATTTTCAATTCATTTAAATATTATTATATTTTCATAAAAAAAAATTAATTTTCTTCGTATTCCTATGTATAAGAAGTCTGTTTGAAAGAATATCAAAAACCAGGGATCAATTTCAAAATAAATGAAACAAATATTTGAGACAATAATCAAAACAAAGGGTCAGATTATTAACGGTCAATGACTTTCGGGTCTTTTGAGTACTAGTAATTATTACACATCATAGTCCATAGTACAGTACCTTGCTCAGTATTTAACTTATTTATTGATAGACTTTAACTATACTAAGTTGTCAACAGACGTGAGCCATAAAACAAATAAGAACTGATGGATGTCTACACTCGTGACGAACTAATTGGTCTGTTTTGAGTCACTCAACAAAATATTTTTAGTAAAATGTTATTTAAATTCATTTTAATAGAATTTTTTTCAATTAATTTGATTTCAATATCAAAATCATATGAATTAACGAAATCGAGAGTTTGGGTCCAAACAAAGTATTTGAGAGACAGTTATGAAAACACAACAAATGAGACGAACAGAACCTCAAGGAGTGAGTATCAGTAAAAACAACTTTTAATTGAAGACAAATATTGATTTTGTTACCAATTTTTCGCAATAATGGGATTTTTCACCCAAAGAGTATTAATTTTGTTAAATAATATTACAATATATTACAGTATACTTTCCCATCTTTGAAATGATTGAGTTTCCAAACGACGCCTGCCTTACAGTTGACGGACTGATGGGAACGTGTTATTCGAGAACCGAATGCGATCTCTTTAAAGGATTTTCGCGAGGATTCTGTGCCCGAGGTTTTGGAGTCTGTTGTTTCTGTAAGTTTATAACTCAAGTGGTTTTGATCTTTCAATTGATTTTCATTTCATTAATTCACTTGAAATTCATTTTTCATTCAATTTAATCAAAAAACTTCGACAAAAAAAAATCTTAAAAAATAATTTGAATTTCAAATATTCAGATATTTCTCAATAAAACTGATGACTCAAATAATCATTTGTTTTCGGAAACATTTAATCTTGGAATCCATTAAAAGAAAAGAAAAATGCTTTTAGACCTTTAGAGGGATGAGAGTCCCTAAGGAGTCAGTCCTTAAGTCGAGTGAATGTCGTTTAGATTTTTTTGTGATCAATAGATGAGATCAGAAAATAAGGAAAACAAAAAAAGAGACTAAACTTTGACTAAATGTATAGTTCAGGTGTCGTGTGGCGGAGCCGTTATCCAAAACAGAACACATTTCTTGAATCCGATGTTTCCCCAGACGTTCAATCAGGAGATGAGGTGTCAGATCAGTGTTTCCCTTCCTTCGTATGCCTGTCAGCTAAGACTCAATTTCGTCAAATTTTTGATTTCAAACCCCCGACACTCTCAGTGTGTTGTCGATTCGCTAAACATTCCCCATCCCTATAACCTACCCGTCCTCTGCGGAAACCTGACGGGACAGCACAGTATGTCCTTTAAAAATGTTTTATTGAATAAAAATTATAATTCATTTGAATTTTGGATCCGTTTGTTAGTGTATATGGAAGCGACTGAAGTCAGGGATCTAATCGTCATAATAACACTGACCGGTACAGAGAGGCAGAGGTATTGGGTAATTGAAATGCAATACATTGATTGTGATCTTCTCCTTAAGGGTTCGCAATAACTATTAAAAACTTATGAATTGATTTTTAATCAAATTTTTCAATGAATAGCGCCGTCGGGTTGTCTTCAATACTACACAGGACTCACCGGTTTAGTGAAGACAATGAACTTTGATTGCGACACATATTTCCTCAACGGAAATGTCAGTCGGGAGTGCCTTATGGCTGGACTCGAGTACAACATCTGCATAAGGATTGAGGCCCAGAGGTGTGCCATTCAATGGTCGGCACAACACTTCGATGTCGGGCCCTCCGGAGTCATTGGATCTCAAAGAGGAGACTGTATTAGAGTTTATTTTAACTTAAATATAAATTTCACTATAATTGTGATAATAGTCTGTCAGGAAAACTACATAACTCTCCCAAACGCCCGAATAGTGACCACAGATTTGGTTACACAGAATCTCAAGAGTTTCGACAGATTTTGTGGAACTGCTCTCAACATCGGTAGGAGTAATACAACGAGTATTCCTTTGATAAGTGAGTCCAATGTTTTACTCTAATCGATAGTAATTATCTAATACTGTGTCCCAAAGCGAGAGCCAAACCCTTCATTATGGGAGTGACTACCGCTAAGCCATCATTTGAAGGACAGGTGAGAGGAGCGGCCCTTCAATACGAACAGAAAGTCTGTATCGACGCGCCGTCCAATTGATATCAACAAATGTCTTATAATTCAAATAATTATTTATTGAAAAAAAAACATTAAAAACATTTCGTTTTGTAATTAAAAATAATTGAATTAAAACTAAAACTAAACACAAAATGCAAACAATTGTCTCATCACTGCTTTGGATCAATTGAGAGACAACTCATCAACAAATGCCAAAAAATTCCACAAATTAGTGTAAAAATCAAGACTTTTGTGGCACTTCTTCAGCGGTTGTTGTCCTCTGTCTGGCATTGATCTCAACATTTCTTCTTCGGCTCTGAATTACTTTAATTTGATTCTCAATATTCTCAATGATATCGATGTCATCCGGGATGTGAACAAACCTTATTCGGGACCCTTTTATGAAGAAGTAATCAAATGATTGAATCAATTGATTGTCATCTGATTTGAGGTCACATTTATTTAACTCAATGTTCATAAAAGAGTCGACACTTTCGATGACTCCAATCAAATGCGAGTCATTTCGGAGATCAATACGAGTCTTGTGTCCAATCAATGACTGAAGAAAAGAGATGAGAGTTTTGGCAGACTTTGCCCTCTCTTTCAAAGACATTTAAATCACTTATTTCTTGGATTAAAAACAATTAAAATAAAAATAAAACTAAAAATTGATTTCAAATCTTATTTCAAATGATTTCAAAATATGGGATAAATTGATAGAAGAGTCGATCACAAAGAGTGTTACAAAAAGAGGAGAAGAAGTGGAAAATGCATTGCAATCGGATAACAAGTTATCGATCAGTTATATAGGGTTTCAATTATTTTTATTTTGATAACTTATTTTGTGACTCTATTTTGTCGATAAGTTATATATGTCTCACACTTTGTACGAGAGATGGCGTAAAACAGATCTAAAATCAAATGTTTCATTGAATACCAGATATTGAATATTGAATACATTCAAGAGAACAAAGAATTCAATTGAAAACTTTTGAATAGGAACAAGGCACTCTTTAGGCAGTCTTTAGGCAAGTTACTTACCTTTTTATGGGGTCTTTTCAGCCCTATATTGTGGCCGATTTGGGTTTGTCTGACATTAGTCGGTCTTCTCGTATTCAACTAATTAAGTGATTGTTTCTAATGAATAAAGATTTTCAGTAATAATTTATTTATGGTTTTGTAAAGAATATTAATAATATGAATGAGTCTCTATTTTTCCACTAAAAACAACTCATATCACATCAATATCTTAAGTCTCAGTCTTCTATTTTTGAGTGACTTATAAATTATAGACTTATAGAATAACTAAGTTATAATTGAGAAGTTTTAAAACGAACAAGATGATAACTGTTCCATCTATCATGAATCATGATATTTCTAAAAATATTTATCAACGAATAGACTTCTCACAAATTAACAGTTAGTGAACGTTTGTCAGAGTATTGGAGTGGAGGCTACGCACCAATTGTTAGGTTAAGACATCTGAAACTTTTCATATGTTTTTTGTACGTTTGTAGCCGTCGGACAAAGTCTAGCATTTCTTGGATTTGTTTATATTCATGCATATAATAAATTGTGTTCGGGTTAGAGTAGAGTAGACCCCATTCCCAACAGACCCGATAACTACAAAAAACATATGAAACATATGAAAAGTTTCATATAACCCACCATTTGGTGCACAGCTTCGACACCAAATTGGATGTGTTTGTGGATGTGTTGATGACTGCTCTTACAAATGACTACTAGTTTCTGATCAGTCTATCCTCTGATAAGTATCTGCCTTATGTTCTAATGCCAGCGCCTCATGTTTGCCAAGAGTTAACAAAAAACAGATTTAAGACAAAAACAAGAATTTATTGAATTAAATGATGAGAAAACTGTTATTAACACAATTAGAGGCTTTAATATCGGTCTGCGCTTACAATAAGTGATTTCAATTAAAAGAAAAATGTTATAAAAAAAAGTCTTAGAATTCTTCTTCTCATTTATTCTTTAAGTATAGAAAAATGTTTTGCATTACAAATATTTTGATAATTTCTTGAGAAAAAAAACATTAGTTTTTTAGTAATTTATTTATTTTATTTCAATAATTTAGTTATTTTAAGAAATGTATTAAACTTTGTACACGACTTCGAGGGCTAACATCTGTAGAAACAGAACGAAACGTCTGGACATTTATAAGTATAGTGTTATGTTTGGGTTAGAATAAGAGAACAATCGTGAACATTTTTCCCATTTGGTTATCTATTATGTACTGTTGCATTAAAATTAACAAGTCAAGCATGAGAAAATTAGCAGGTGGCTTGCGTATTCATAGGACCTGTTAGTATTGTATGTATTGATCACTTCAATACTCCACATAACATACATAGGAATCTGAAATTCATAAAAAAAAAACTATAATTCATATTTTGAAAACACCTGACCAAAGGGGAACAACACTTCCCCAGTCGCCAAATATTTTGAATATCCCCTCCCCTTAAGTCCAAAAAAGGTAAAAAAAGGTATTGAACTCTAATTAATGAATAGAAATTCATTGATATTTTATACCTTTGTTACGATATTATCATTTTTCAAGAATATTGATCTTAACATTGAATTGAATTTTAGATTTTTATGTTGACTCATATCGTGGAGTATTTAAATGATTATGAATGATTGCATGCTGAAAAAAAAGTTCAGCTAAAAATGAATTTGATTAGTGCCATACTATGGCCAATTCATGAAAGCGCAAGCCACCTGCTAATTTAGTGCCACCAGTGACTCAGCACTGTTAAGCAGACGTTCCCTATTGTGCTAACATTAAAAACAAGTGCAATCAAAAAGATTTTCTCATCGGTTGACTTGTTTTGCACTTATGGCTTATTTTCCGCTTAGAATATGTTTTAGGACAGGCATTGAAGGCATGGAAGGCATCCACACCTCAATAAGTTGACCAAAAAGGCGTTACGAGAGATACGGGCAAAAAATGAGCAGATGCTCCACAACCTGGTCTAACATACATAGCCTACGCGTAAACTGTGTCTAAGGCTCACGTTTTCATTAAGAGCCGTGAAATGCATTGAAAGACAAACTGAAAAAAATTTTCTCAAAAAATAAGAGAATGAAATAAAATCAGTAAAACATATCTATAGTACAACTATCGCACAGGCGGTCGAAGAGAGCGATAGTGCAGACAAACAAATATTTCTCCGAAGCGTTAACAAACATCCTGTAATTAGTCTGACATCTCACAAATGTTCAGTAGTTTATTGTATATTATGTCATATATGAGAACATACGGTATATTAGAGTTTTATATATTATTTAACATTCGATGAAACAATTGAAAGACAAGATTTTGGAACTCCTTTTGTCTGCAATTTCTTGATAACTGCCGATTCCAGTCTTCTGATAAGATCCACCGCTTCTAATATTATGGTCAGTTTGTCGACATTCTTGCGGGCAATGGTCGGCACACAATCACGAAGTCGTTTATATTCTCTGTTTCTAAGCATTCGTTTGCGATTTCTTCGCTCCCACTCCACTAAAACGTTGTTAACTCTTCTGGTGTGAGCGCATCGACATCTCATTGAAGTAATTGTTGTCGCATTTTGAGGGCTGTTCTGAGGGCTCAACACTTTCTTCGGTGAGTCAAACGACAGTATCTTTTGTTGCATTCTTTCCAAAAGATATCAAACTTTTAAAAATACTTCAGAAACAAAGAGAAGCAAAAAACTGAACCAAATTTTATAATATGTTTATAATGTCTGTAATGACAACAAATCAATGAATCGACAAAAACTGAGCGAAGACTTGGGGAACACTTGGGAACCGACTCCGACTGAAACAACCTGTTCTCAAAGCCAGCGTTCAATGAATAACTGAAAATCAGTGAACTCTCAAACAATTTTTAAGTTGTCGGACGAGAAATCACTTTTAAAAATAGGGCGGAGTGTTAGCGCTCGGCCTATCCCAGAGAAAGACCTGTGCTCTACACAGTTGACCTGCAACCTTTTACACAATTGTCAATCTGCACACAGTATTTAACTTAGCATGGACAATATTTATTGCAAATAATTTAAATAGTTTTGCATGATCATACTAATCAAGGAAAATTGCAAATTAATGTCTCCTAACTCAATTAATTTATTTACCTAGCTCAAACAGATTACATAATCAATCACTTTTTGATTTGATTTTCTGACAATAATTTGATGCAAATTGAAATTCATTTTCAGTATGTTTTGTGCCGTGTTTTTAATGCCAAGATTAGTTTGTTCCGAGCGATTGGGCCAATATTTTCGCACTTATTGTACGCTATTATAAACTCTATTATATTTCTATTGAATTCTATTCCACTTCTCATAGATTTATAGACTCTATTATAAGACTGACAACAGTTGTGGAGAAAACACTGTTTTGAAGAAAAACTTTTCAATCATTGAGTGAAGGAATTCAACGAATGCTTTGGGGAGTGGTTTGTAGTCAACAGACACTAACAGATGGCAAACACTAACAAAACCATTGATTTCAGCGATAATCACGTGATTCACGAAAATCTATTTACAAAACAAAAATTGAATTTACAGTAAATAATACATCAGTTTATGGGATAATTTCAGATCAATTTTGGATCAATTTGGGGACAAAATGGGAAAATTTAGTTCAGATAAAAGAGATATCTATTACCGAATGGCAAAAGTTGATGGATATAGGGCTCGATCTGCATATAAATTGATTCAAATCAATGAAAAGTTCAATATCTTTGATGGCGTTAAACGTTGTGTTGATTTGTGTTCAGCTCCGGGCAGTTGGACTCAAGTACTCCACCGATTCCTCCACAGAAGTGATGACCACAACAATCAGATTAAGATAATATCAGTTGACTTACAGGCGATGGCACCGATCGGTGACGTAATCCAAATCCAAGGGGACATCACTAACATAGAGACCGCGAATCAGATTATCGCTCATTTCGATGGCTGTACCGCAGATCTGGTCGTCTGTGACGGCGCTCCAGACGTGACCGGACTTCACGATATCGATACTTATATTCAATCGGAACTACTCTTAAGTGCAGTCAATATAACGACTCATATCTTGAAAAGAGGCGGAACTTTCGTCGCGAAGATCTTCAGAGGAAAAGATGTATCACTTCTTTGGTCACAACTGAAGATATTCTTCAAAGAAGTGATAATAACTAAACCTCGAAGTTCTCGAAACTCAAGTATCGAAGCGTTTGCCGTCTGTCGGGACTACTGTCCGCCAGAAGACTATAAACCCGTTCTTTTCAATACATTTCTTAACGAAAAATGTGACAAATATTTCGATGAACTGAAGAGTGGTTCCAATGGACACATAATTCCATTCATATCTTGCGGTGATTTGTCTGCCTTTGATTCCGACCGAACATATCCTCTGAATATATCCACTTCTGAGAGCTATTCATATATGAGTCCAACACAGAGTCCAATAGACCCGCCCTATAGAGTCGCACAACAGCTCAAGAAGTCTTCAGCTCTCGAGAAGCCAACTGTCGATGAAAAGGATGAATAATTTTTTTGCTTTAAATGAATAAAATGTTTGAAACGAATGAAAATATTTATTAAAACAAAAGATTCGATGAAAATGTGTCTCATTTTGGGACTTCTGGTAATGGTTTGTGTTGTTTGTGATTTGTGTCGTAGTTCTCATACTTTTTGAAGGTATCCATTCTTAGCGACTCTTCTATTTGTATATAACCACAGGAGTCGTAGGGATAGGTCTGAGTTGTGTCCACTGTTTCGTCGGCCAAACATGTGTTAGAAATTCGCGATTCATTGAAATTATTTAAGTTATGATTCATGTGATCGTAATAAACCTCATCTCTTGTCCTATCATTTCGACCCCTTCTCGTCCCCGACTGTGTGTTCAACGAATTCCTTCTTCTCTTATTGATGTAATAAATGACTCCAATTGTGATCAGAATTCCCATCAAAATACCCAAAATTATATAAACAATATTCGATATATTTATTGACTGTTCGCTCTGTTGTGGGAACTGTGGGACAGGAATAGGGGTCGTCGGCCTTTCAATAACGGGTGGATATGGCGTCTGAATGACAGGAGGGTATTGTGTATAAGGGTATGGGGTTGGATATGGGGTTGGATATGGGGTTGGATATGGGGTTGGATATGGGGTTGGATATGGAGTTTGATAGGGATTTTGTTGTGGGTATGGATTTATCTTTGCTGTCGGGTATGGATTGGGATATCTCTCTGTTGGCGGAGGGAATGGGTTTGGATTTGTAGGATATTGAATGTTTTGGCTCTGTTCGTGAGGAGGGTATGGATAGGTCACTGTTGTGTATCTAAATGGTGAAGGGGTTGTTGGCCTCATTTGTATGCATTGCGGCAACTCTTCAGACCACTCGCCGTTTGGCCGACACTCCCTTTTGGAGGAGCCGTTGATTTTTGTAGAATTATCAATGCATTCAAAACTGGCTATAGTCCCGACCACAGCCAGACTCTCGGTCCACAACCAGTTGTAACTGACTCTCAAGTCTTCCAACTCTTCGACAGAACACGTGATGTTTGGTTCACATTTGGGTAGTTTTTTAGGCGACCAGTCCTCAGATTGAGTGCAAACCACTTCAGGTGATTTCCAATAAGGCATAACGAAGTAGTCTTCGCACAGATATTTATATCGGGCGATATTACCAGTGTTTTTGATTAAGACCAATTTACCGAAAGGGGGAACGTCTGGTCTTTTGCACATATCATAAACGGCTTCATATAATTCAATGAACTCTAGTTCTGAGGGACAGGACTCGGGTTCACAGTTACGAATCTTATCACTGAATGTAATAAAAATCCAGGAAACGCTCGAATGGGTCGATACGTCCACGTCTTTTGTCGGACAATGAAATAAAGTAGTGTAACGTCTTCGGGAGCCACCGAACGACAACCCCTTATCTCTTATGGTGGTGTTAGCCTTATAGCACCCTGGTGATGGGATGTTCTTTATATTGTATATCTCTATTGGCTCATTAGATGACACTCTCAGCACAAGTCCACTGATTCTGGCAGAATTGGCCAGGGTGATATTTATTGCATTGCTGTTTATGGTTGAGATTGGCTCGTATTTACCCGTATATAGAGTTGCTATCAATTAAATTATTTATTCAATTCATTAAAACTTAGCACAAGTTTACCGCATTTTGGTATAGAGTCAGTCCACTCCCCGTCGAGACATTCCCTTTCATTAAAGCCTATAAGAAACGGCGCGTCGTTATAATCACAACTGAATCAAAGGAACCCATCTTTTAGTCAATCAATTGTTTAACTGAGAGTTAAGGCCTGACCTGTAAATCACTTTCTTCCCCTCATTGAACACTTTATCGTCACTCAGAGAGGGTTTTATTACAGTCTTCTGTGAGGTGCCGGGAATTCCACACTTTAGTTCACATTTGAATTCTTTGATAAATAATAAAATTAATGAAAGTTTAAGAAATTTCTTAAAATATAATTTAATATTTGAGCAGAAAATTGACATTTTTAGTAAATACTGCAAATAATTATTTCATACATTTGAATGAAATAAAAAGTTTAGTTTCAGTTTCCGCTAATCTCTGGTGAACTGTCATCTCCTCTGAGCTCACAATTCAGTCATGTTTTGCTAATCCTAGGCTTTGTTGCTATGATTTCCAGTAATTAATTGGAATTAAAAACTTTTCCGTTTCCCATAAATTGGAAACTTTTTAAATAATACTTAAACTGATGAACAAAAAGTAATACCAATTAATTTAAAATTGAATAATAGATCGGATAAGAACTTTCCATGGTAAATGTCAACCATGGATCGATTTAGAACATTTGTAGAGAATTTTTTTGATTGTTTTCCAATAAAGTAAATGTAATTAATGAATAAATTGATTGAATCTAGCACAACTCAATTTTGAATTAATATCTCCATAACAACACAACTATTTATGAAATAATGATTTTATTTCTTCATTCAAAATAACAGACGAACTAATGACAAGCATTTCTAAACAAGCAAACTTTTATTTCAACATTCATATCACGATAGCACAGACTATCACACAATAGAATCAGTCAAAATGTGACTATTAATGAGGTAGTTCACTTTTTTGACTGATTCTCTGATCAGTATTTAATCAGATTCTTCTCTCTTCTCAATGTGTAAACGATGGCTACGTCTCCGACTTCAATCAATTTTGTAAAACGTGAGACTCATTGCATTTGGTGGAGCCTTAGGACCAGACTTGAGAAGTATCTCCTCTGCGGATGGGCCGCCGTTTCCGTTCTTTTCTTCACTTTATCCGCAATTATAATAATATTAGCGTCAGTTCAGCACAAGTCAGACAATCCGAACGGTAATCAATTTTAACACATTTGGGAAATACAGAATTAAGCCTATATTGACCTTGCTCAAATAAAATTACAGAATGTTTGACCAAAGAATGCCTGACCGCAGGTAAGTCTCATTACTTTTTTATTCTAAAAATTAATTTGAAATATGAAAGCCACACATATTATGAACTATTTGGATGAGTCTATCCCTCCCTGTCATGACTTTTATGGGTTCGCGTGTGGAAAGTGGTCCAACTCAACCGAAATCCCGGATCAGAGTAACTCTATTTCGAGTTTCAGCATAACTCAGGACACAATCAATATAAGACTCAAACGTAAATATTTTCAAATTATTGATTGATTTTTATGAAAATTGATTCAATTCTTGTGCGAAGAACTCTTAGAGGAACCGATTAATGCAATTGAATCACAAACTGTAAAAAACATGAAAAATATGTTCAATTCGTGTCTGAATTTGAGTGAGTCTTCAGCAAAAAAAAAAATAATTATCCTAAGAGTTTAAAATTTTTTTACAAAAGGTGTGATCAACAAATTGGGTTCAAAACCTTTGATAAAATATGTTGAGCTATTGGGGGGTTGGCCTGTCGTTGAGGGCCAGGAATGGAATGAAACTCAATTCGATTTAATAGATTTGTTAACAAAATTAAGAAGTTTTGGTTTAAAACACGATTTCCTGATCAACATAAGAGTTGCCCCAAATCTGAAGCGAAACACAAAACACAATATTTATGTAAAAATAAAACATTTTATTTAAATGTCAATAGTGAATATCAATAACAATATCACCTTGAACTATTTATTTCTCTAGCTATTAGAGCCGGTATTCAGTGCTCTCACTAAAAAAGAGCTGATCGATAGAAATGCAAATCAAATGCAGTATTATTTGGATTTCATGGTTGAGGTCGCAGTTCTGTTGGGCGCAGAAGAGGAAAGGGCTCAACAGGAGATGCAAGAAGTTATTCAATTTGAATCACTTATAGCAAAAGTATAACCAAGCTCATTGATTTTATTTTTAAAAGTTTAAAAATATTTTTTCAGTCCCTCCAAAATCCCTCTTTCTATGAATACCTAACTGTCAAAGATTTGGAGTCAATGGCACCTAATGTGAGCCAAAATCTAATCATTTGACAAATAATTTGAAACAAATTTATTAAAAAACATAAGAAATGGGTTCAACTCATAAATGGTTTGCTTTCAATCGATTTGAAAATCAATGAAAACGAGACACTAATCATATCGGGTCTCAAAAATATTAAGTTTATGACTCAAGTCATCAATGATTACAAACTCAAAAACAAAAGGTTTGATATACTTTTGCGTAATGTTAATTTGTCTTTGCTCATTGCCCATGTCCTTGCTCAGAGTCTTAGCCAATTATCTGATATGGAAAGTAGTCTTTGATTCAATCAAAACATTAGACAAAAAGTTTGACGAACTTTACAATGACTTTCATTTGCAAACCCGTCCTCTAAAGCGGAATACAAAGCGATGGAAGTTATGTCTGAATCTGATCGGAGCTAATATGAAGATAGGGATGACCTCTCTTTACATCATTAATGATAAACAGAGAGAAAAGAAACGAATTTTAGTTAAGATTTTATTTCAATCCAAAATTAAAAACTAATTTTATGATTTGATTTGAAGGCAAACCAAATGTTTGAAACGATTCGCTCGACTCTTAATGAGAGGTTTGATGGGATGGAGTGGTTGGATGAGAGCACACGACTTGTGGCCAAACACAAAATCAAAGCAATCAATAAGTTTATCGCATATACAAACGAACTGATTGATTTGAACAAAATAGACCATGTTCATCTTCAGTTGCATGACTTGGGGAACGACACACTCTTTGAAAACATACTTAAACTACAGAAATGGAATTTAGACACAGAATACTCAGCCCTCACAACAATAAATGACAGAAAAGAGTCAGACTTTCATTTACTTACAAATTGTTATATTAATTGATTTTTGTGAACAGTTGGCAGAAAATAGTGACCAGTCCTCAGACAAACGCATATTACTCGCGATATATAAATGCCATAAAAATTCCCATTTGGATACTTAACGGAATATTTTTTGGCGTTGATCGACCAAGGTACTCATTTTGTTCTTGTTCTATTATTAAATAGCCTTGTTCATCCAGTTATTTGAATTATGGAGCCCTGGGTTGGGTTATCGGTCATGAGTTGATTCATCCGTTTGATAATATCGGAGGACGTTATGACAGTAGAGGAAATCTGAGGGACTGGTGGGACGTCGAGACCAAAGAGTTGTTTAACAATAAGTCCAACTGTTTTGTCAAACAATACAAAAAATACGAACAAAATGTTAATTCATTTAATTTTTTTTTAATGAAATTCAGTTAATTATTAAAGATTTTATTTAGAAGTCAACCCTTTCTGAGAACATCGCAGATAACGGAGGAATTGAAATTGCAATCAGGGTATGTTTTCATGTTTTGCAAGGTGTTTCATTGAAATTGATCTAATTTTTTAAAGAGTTATCACGAGTTTGTTAAACAAAACGGAACAGAAAAGGCATTACCCGCTCTCAAGTATACTCAGGAACAGCTCTTTTGGATCAGCGCAGCTCAGGTCTCTTTAACAAATTCAATTAAGCAAGATCAAAACATCTTGATTATAATTCGGAATTCCTAATAGATATGGTGCACAAAACTTAGCCGTAAAGCCTACAAACAATTCCTTGATAACTCAATTCATAGTTTATCAGAATCAAGGTATGAAAATATGAGCAAGATAAATTTCAACTCATATATTTTCTCCGAAGGGTTCGAATTTCGTTTTCAAATTCCGAGGAGTTTTCAAAAGCATTCAATTGTAGTAAAACAGATGACATGAATCCCAAACACAAATGCAAAATATGGTAATCAAAGGACAAAAACTCAAATTATTTTTATAGGAAAATCTGTTCTCAAATATAAACAAATGATTTAAAACTTTTTATAATTATTGAAATATAAGTCAAGTTTTAAATTTTTCATTGACTCAAATGATACCAAAACATTGGTTTCTCTGCAAAAAAAATAACTTTTATTTTCAAATCAAAAGCAATTAAACTTATTTTAAATGAGATGTGTGTTTAGTGCTCTTGATTTGGCCCCTAATGACGTTCACACAAGTGGTGCACATCTATAGGACTCGACTTTCTTTTTTAGGTATAACTTATAAATTGATATAAAATATATGAAAACCTATCGTATAGTTCGTTAAACTTTGGGATAAACTCAAAAAATTCTGATTTAATTCTCAAAAAATGATTTTCAAAGAGAAATGTTTTCCCAAAATTTTTTGCTTTGGTTTATGTTTTTGTGTTATTTTCGGTGAAGATCTGAAGGAAGGGGTCTCAGAGTCACTTATAGATGACTTAACAAAATCTGATTCCGAAAAAAAGTTGATATTCACTTCCAATGCAACAGAAAAGGGTCTGTTCGGTAGTTTGAATCCAACGCAACGTTGTGTCACAAATGAGGGTCGTTCCGGATTGTGTAAACCTGGGGTCTGCCTCTATTTGATCGATAAAAAGCCAGTCTATTGTCAGTCGAGTTCTTCATATCACATGAAGTGCTGTCCATCAACCGCCCGGTCGGCAGTTTTAATGCCAACAGATCCGAGTATGAGTTTAATTAATATCTTAAATGATGTCAACATTTGATTCAATTGTATTTTATTTGTAAAGTATGTGGACTCCGACCGAACAACAATTTTTTCATCGTCGGTGGCGCAGAGGCACCGCCCCATTCGTACCCCTGGGCAGTTGCCATATATCAAAACTCAGCCAAGAAATTGAAACCGCGATTCATTTGTGGCGGAACTATAATCAATCAGTGGTATGTCCTGACGGCCGCCCACTGTATTGTAAGGCAGAGCGAGAATTTGGTTCCGAGTAATTTCAAACTATTGATCGGAGCCCACGATAACAAAGAAAGTGGTTTCATGGGTGACGTCCAGGAGTTCAAAGTTCACGAGAACTTCATCTTTGGTCAGCACAAGAACGACATCGCTTTACTCAAACTCGCGAAACCCCTTGACTTCAAGAACAAAGAAATAACACCGATATGTCTTCCACCGCCAGAAATTGAGAGAGCTAATTTGATCGGCACTATGGGAACCCTTGTCGGTTGGGGAACGACATCACAGGTATTTGTTTGACTCATTTCTTAGATATTAACCACTTTTAGAAAAAATTAGAGAAAACTTTTCAATTGATTTCAATTAATAACTTCTGTGAGACATGTGTTTCACTTTTGATGTCATTTTAATTTATTGATGAAAACAATTTGTTTGAATGAAAGGGAGGTAAACCCAGTCCTGTTTTGCAAGAAGTGGAAGTCCCTATCAGTGAATTAGAAGACTGTGCAAGGAGATATAGCTCTCTTCTTGGAATAGCTGATCAAATCGACGGACACCAGTTATGTGCCTCTTATCCAAAGGGAGGAAAGGATTCGTGTCAGGTATGACTCAATTCTATATTAAATTTAATTCAAAATAATTTTCTTATAAAAAGGGAGACTCCGGGGGATCACTAACGGTGTCATACAGTGGGCGTTACTATCAGTTAGGAATAGTTTCTTTCGGCAAAGGATGTGCACAAGCGGGATATCCGGGGGTATACACAAGGGTCTCGAGTTTCCTCCACTGGATTGGCGCTCACACTGAAGATAGTTATTAAATAAATTGAAATCCGAACTAAATTTAGGAAATATTAGTATTTATTCATCACTTCATCAGTTAATTGGATGTTAACTGTGTTTTGAGATAACATTAATTGAACTCAAAATCAAATATATTTAAGAAATCATTGTTTCAGTCATAATAAGGAAGAATTAAATGTGAAAAATGATGAAATCATTTGTCATTTCACTGATTATTAGTGTTTTGTTGAATCTTAGACTTAATATAATTCTTAAACAAACTGATCGGCTCTGCATTGATCTCATCATAATATGGGAGATCTCTCTTCAACCTATCGCTCCACGACTTGATGTGTTGGTAACCAGTAGTCACATCGTAATCAAAGACTTCAGCCAACGAAAGACTGGCCAAAATGGACAGATCAGCTAAAGTGATATCATCTCCAGCGACATAGTTATGGTGTGCCATCGATTCATCTAATATTTGAAGGGATTCTTTGATTTTCTTTTCCTTTTCTGAATCCAAATTCGATAAATTCTTTCCGTAGTCTCTCATAATTGGAGCCAAATATTCTCCAAAAGATCGGTAAAGGGTTCCCAAATCCCACTGCAATACGCGGTCGACAACAGCCCTTAGCTGGGGATCACTCGGGTATAGACTGGAATCGGGCGCATATTTGTTGGCCAAATAGCACATTATGGCTCGACTGCAACAACAGACTATTTATTACTTAATAATAACTTGAGTAGGAATACCTCTCCCATAATACAAATCCATTGTCACAAATAGTGGGCAAACAGTGCTGTGGATTGAGTTTTAAAAACCACTCTTCCTTTTGCTCACCTTTTCATTGAATTATTGATCAAATTTCAATCGAAAGTTAATTTTAACAAACCTTTCATCAAATCAACAAATTTTGGATTCAATTCAATATTAAGATGTTTTGCGGCCATCATTACTGCCCGACAGGGAGGGGACGGACCCACAAAATATAAGTCTATCGGCATTTCAAAAATTTTAAGTAAATGACAGAAAACGTAAAAAAAATAAAATTCAGTCAAAAATGGAGACAAATAACAATTTATATAATATTTAGTCAAACAATAATATAATGGATTTTGTCCTTCAATTGAAGCTCTTATCTGAAACTCTAAGATAACAATAAGTGTCTGACAAACAAAAAATCAATTAATCAAACTTCACATCAAATGATAGATTGCTTGCAATAAATCATTTGTTATAAAAGACATCAATCATTAAAAGGAAGATTCATTTAGAAACATATTGACAAGAATAAAAATGTTCCAGATGCATTTTTTCAAACGCATATCGTATGTCTTCTCGAGGATATAGTGTTAACATTAATTTGTTGCGCGTCTTCACCCAATGATCTGCTTCTGAGTCGTTCCCAATTGTAGTTCAAATATGTTTTGAATTGTTTCCTGAATTGTGTACTCATCCAAAAATATGTGACTGAATTCAAAAAACTGCAAAAATTAAAGACAATATCGAAGTAAAAACAAGAGGTCTCTAAATGACAGGTAGTCTGTTGTCTTGCTATCGGTGTTTGACTGAAAAGCGTTAAAATAGTTTTTGTTGAATGTAAATGAAAGACACAATTCTTCACAAAAAATCCAAACATAAGTGAAATCAAACGTTTAGTTATTCTCCACTTCGGTAAAGGCTTAACACTTGCAAAAGAATTGCTCCGATTCTGTCGATTAAAAACCAAATCATTTTTCTTGTCGTATAAACCATTGATGGCTTTCGAACTGAGGAGAGGAATAATGAGCGCCGGTATCACGAATTGCATAACAAATCTAAATAATCGAGTCATTTGTTTGAATGTTTTGTCAGAATTCAAAGAATTTAAATAATTTTGTGAATTAAAACAAATTAACGTTTTGTTCGTATAATCAAAATAATAGATATCAGAGACGACCAGAAAAGGCAACGAAAGCACAACACTTGCTGTCCATATGATGGCCAACAAAACTTTTGTGCGAATTCTGTCCAAAGGATTATAGAAAACAATATTCAGAGCGAAATATCGGTCGCAAACTATAATTGTTGTCGTAATGGATGTGACATAAAGTGTGGTCGCAATCAAGTAATTACTCATCGATTGTATGATATGTGACGAAAAGACATCGATTTTGATCAGAATAGGAAATACTAGGAAACGGGTGGCGATGGACAGCACTATAGATAGCATATCACAAAAAGCAATGTTTGTCATCAAAACTTTCGGCCGTTTTATTGAACTTTTTGTTACAAACATTACTTTAATTATAATTATATTTGTTATAAAAGTCATAATTTGTATGAAAATCACAATTAATTGTAGAATCAATTGAAAGACATTCAAATCAAGAATTTTAACAATCATTTTGTTCTTATTTATCAACTGATCCGTCGATGCAATTATTTTCAAGGCATACAATGTTTGACTGACTCTTAAAAGTTTAGTCAATTTTGTATAAAAATTATTTCCAAATGAAATAATTCTTTTCTTTTAATAATCTTTTAAACTAAGAGTCGATATTATCTTCGGAATGATATAAATATTTTGATTCTTTTATTAAAAAAAATAATAGATTTATCAGTTATTGAGTCTATACTTCTGTTTGTATTTCAATCGAAAGTATAAACAATTAATTTCTGATAAAAAATAAGTATTTAATAGTTATTGAACTTCAATCAAAACTGAAAATAATTGAAACAATTCAATGAATAAAAACTTTATTTTCAAAACAAATCTTAAAAATTGAAGAAAATGAGCAAACATTTGAAAAAAAGGAAATTCAAAATATTAAATGAATTGAAAAAAATATCATATTTTGATTGGAATTCAAAATTACTGTCAAAACATTAAATCAAAGTAAAGTCAAAATTAAGTCAAAGTTTTATCAAATAATAAGGAAAATAATACTTTGATTCACAGATTGACTGCTTTTCAACAAAATGTCAAAAAAGATTGAAATATCCGACAAAACAAGTGTTTGAATAAAACAATAATACGATTAATGGTTAAAAAGGTCATCCATTTCGAAGCGGTCGAAATGACCCCAATTGTGGTCAAAGTATTGGACGGCATTCATCGGCTCATTCATTTCCATTTGAATACCGAACACAATAATGGGTCCCTCATTGTCGTCGATCTCATCATTTTGTGAATTCCCATTATTATTAAGGGAAGGGCTATCAATGAGACCGACTTCAATACATTTAGTGACTATTGTATTGCAGAGGATTTCGTCATTTTGATTGACCTTAAATTTGAGGAATGTCTGATCCGGATGTGATCTCATGACTACCAACTCTTTAAGGCATTTGAAAGCATTCAATGTTTGGAAAGTGTTTAGACTGAGAGCGCAGTCCACTATTCGCAGCGATTCCAGACTCGAAACGCATCTATTGATGGCCTTAAGGGAGTCGTTGTCGACAATCGCTTCTTTGATGACTAAGTGCCGTAAGTTTTGACAATTGTTTAAACCGAAGACAATCTGTTTATTGAGAGAAAGAGTTTTATCGGAGGACTGGTATCTACCGAACCAACGAATTGACAGTTTCTTCAGATCTTTCAATTGATGTATAGTTGAGATCAAAGACATCACTTCATTTGCATTCAATTCGTCGTTCATTGAAATGGAAAGGCTTTTGAGGTTTTGGAAGAGACGACAAATGGCTTCCATTCCTTTGGGAATGAGTCGCTCCACTCCTAAATGTTTTACGTTATGGAAAGTGTTGTCTTCCAATTGACCCAAACTGTCCATCAGATTATGATTATTGAGAATCGGATGCGAGACGTCTATTGTGGTTAAGGCTTGACTCGAATGACGGAAAGGAAATCCATTAAATTTAAAGCTGTTGTACGTAACGGAACGGCTATTATTCGGACCCAAAGTCTCAATCTTTTCGGTGAAGATATGTTTGACATTCAATTTGAAGACTTCCAGTGAACGGCAGTTCGACATCAAGTGATCAAAGGATTCTTCGGTGGCGTAGAGATAGTCACTAAAGAGTTCAAAATGTTTGAGACCTGAGTATTGTCGGCACAGGTCTTGCATTTGGCGCCAATTTATAGTGAATTTCTGTCCGTTTATATTAATTAATATTAATTTTTCCAAATTTGAGGAACAGTTATGAATAATGAGATCCATAAGTGAATCCAATTGCCATCTGCTGTGAACCGCAAGACATAAAGCGGTCAGAAATCGGTATCTCTTGAGGACTAACATCTGGATGTCTATCGGACTCAAGAGTTTGAGTCCTCTCTTCCCTCTAACCCAAAGAGGTTTCTGTATTTGACACAACTCTTCCACCGAAACGAGTTTATATCTGCGGAAGTCTTCAACTGTAATATCATTCAATTGATCCAATTTGTCGGTCAAATGAAGACATCGTTTGCCGTCAAATATCTCTTCAATCAATTTATAAAATTGTTTGCAAACCAATTGAGTCCTCAATTGAGTCCTGAAATCGAGATATTTGTCGAAAATATGTCGAAGGATGTCATCGCAGACATCAGTTATTAACTGATCGGACATTATCTCTGTTTGTCTTCAATTGTCTCAAAAAGTATACGAAAGTCAATAAAAATAAGTTTTAAATCAAATCTCAAAACGAGAGACAAATTCAGGTTTAAAGTCATTCAATAGAGACTCAAATCATAACAAATAAACAAAACTCGTCTCATATTTTGCTAAATATTTGATTTATGATAATTGGTGAGACCATGATGACCAAGATCATTTTTTATACTTCGATAACCAATCATATATTAAATAATTTGTTTATTTGTTTAACTCATAATTTTGAGGATATTTTAAATGATTTGAAATTTAATTCAATGAATCGGTATATTAAGTGCTGTCGACCTCTAGTCCTTCATTCAATATCGTCATGGAAAAATTGTGATTGGTCAATTTTATTCAATGTTGAAATTCTCAAATAAATAGCGCTACATTTGAACAAGGTTAAATTGGAATAATTTATTGAATTATCATTTGAAAATAGCCAAGATCATTGAAAACACCATTAATACAGTTAACAAATTAATGTGATTACAGCCATTGTTTCCGTCCGATACCGGACTTAGAGATGAATTGGTGTTTGACTCAAACGATGGCTCGCTTTCGGGCAGAGGAACCGTTTCCGACATATTTCTGACATCGTTTGCGTTCTCTGGTTCTGCGGCCACGTCTTCCGGCGGACCCCCTTCGGGTGCGGACTCACCAACAGAGCCGTCACTTCTCACATAAGTTATTGAAAACAAAACCACAAATAAAGAGAAATATAAAATGATTTTCATTTTCCACTTAAATATGTTGACTAACGACTAATGAGTTGTCAAATGAAATGACTTTAAAACTGTGAAAACGGACCCAAAGGCAGACTATTTATAAAACATTAGACGAAATATGTTTCTGAGTTCTCATTGGATGAGATAATTACTGATTAGACTTTTGGACGCAAACGAAAGCAATAATCGTCTGAATATACAATTAAATAATTTCTTTGGTATTGAGTCTATAGACTCTCTATAGACTTATAGTTGAAATCTATTGGCTTTAATCAATTTTCAATGAATAAGCGAAAGATGAGCTAATCTTAAATGAATTCACTTATGTTTATAGAAATAATTTATTGCCACTTATTTGTTGATAACCAGACCAGAGATCAAACTAAAAACAGACGACTTTTTTCTCCGCTTTACTAATAATTGATTGACTCCTATAAGAGACCAAATATTTTTGAATATCTTATCTGAAGTGATGACCAAAATGTTTACTGAATGCTATCTCTCAGACGTTTACATTTCTTTAGTATCGAATTGAAAATTCATTGATAATATTTAAAATGAATTTTAAGAAAATATAACAAATGTTTTGTTAAGAAATCTAATGAATAGTTTCTTTTAATTTGGTTCATAACTTATATTCAATACATTCAATGAATAGTGAAATTCCAATGAATTCAATACTTTTTGTTTATTCAAATTATTTTGCATTTCATATGAAATGATCTCGCATTTCAAGGATTGCTATAACATCCTGTTTTTTCTTAGAACCAGCTCAACTCAGCTCAACTCAACTTTCAATAATCTCAGCTCTAATGTCATCTCTATTACCACTATTTCTTATATTTTCTGAAAAAGAATATTAAATTCAAATTGAATTAAAAAATATTCAATCATAGCAATGATCTAGGTCTAAGTAAAATACTTGACCAAGGCACATTTTTCTAATTCTTTTCGTAAAAATGTAGAATAAATTTTTCATTTCGATATTATTTTTAATTTTTTGTTTTTGCCTTATTTTGTATCCGACTACAGTCCTGTCGGAGATTTTATTATTATTTTATAATTAAAAATTTTATCCGTTTTTCAATGAAAGTGCACTTATTCTCATTTATTGTCAGAACTTATAAATTATTGGAATTCTTTGAAAACTGAACTCAATTCAAGAATTTGATACTTTTGTACCAATACTGACATCTTTTGATTGAAAATAAAATTTAAGAAAATTTTAGTTATGGTGTTATATCGCTCCCAATTATGGACCCATTTTCACATTTTAATTAGGATTTCGTCTTTTAATTATTAATTAAGAATTGATAATGACCAAGGTACAGGACAATCACCAACACCACGTCATAGAACAGGTATTTATTTATAAATTTCATTGAAATGCGAAAAATTGATAAAAATTTGAATTGTTTTGACTTTTTTACGGATAGTTTGAAAAAGTTTTGCAAACTTTGGATACAATTGACTCTAAATTGCGTTCAGAAGTCATCACAAAAATTGAATTAAATCTTCAAAACTATAAAAAGAGGATTCATTTGAAACAAATTCAAGAAAATTGTGACCAAATTCCTGATTCTTTGAAAACAAACCGCGATTTTACTCAAATTCAAAGCAATTCAGATAACAATTCAGTCGATAATTCAGATATTATTTTAAATGTCAGGAAATCTGAACGCATTTCAAAACAAAAGTCACAATCATTTGGTCCAAAAGGGACTGAAAAAGTGGGACATGAGATGAAAAGTGGAGTTAAGATGAGATCTGATGTTAATATCGGACAAACAATTGAAAGACTCACTGAAGAGGAGTCAACCCCTATTCTGGACAAAGGAAAGGATCAAATTGAGGCTCAAATTGGGACAAACATATCATCAGAAGAAGGGCTGATGCGAAGGAAATGGCGCCGAACTAAAGATATAAATGACTTGAAGTGCAAATATTGCGGCAAATTGTGGCGATCGATGTCACACTTGGAGATACATTTGCGGACACATACGGGAGAGAAGACATATGTGTGTCAACACTGCGGACAACGATTCGCACAATCGGCTGGACTTCAGGTCCATTTGCGTCGACATAATAACGACCGTCGCTTTGGTTGCGATTTCTGCCATAAAGCGTTTTACACAAAAATTGATTTGAATCGACACAAGTCTTCTCATAAACTCAACCAAAACATCACTCATTGCTGTGAAAAGTGTGGGAAAGGCTTCTCTGAGAGCAGGAAATTAAAAAATCACATTCGGTTTGACATTAATTTAATAAGATTTTGGTCTTAATTATGATTTGTGTCCAAAAGGTATGTCCACGAAAAGAAGGAGTCAATCATTTGTGAAATATGTGGTCATATAACACACGGACAGCACTTACTCTACGCTCATAAACGTGTAAAACACGGAGAGGTCACGAAATATGGTTGTCCTGTCTGTAAGGCTGTCATCGGATCGAAGAGTGCTTTTGTCGTCCATTTGAGGTCTAAATTGAAATTAAATTTTAATTTATTGACAAACAAATGGTATTCCTTTCAGAGCTCACGCAGATGTGAAGCCCTGTGCGTGTGATATATGTGGTAAACCGTTTCGAAGCACATCTCAAGTGGCCAGACATAAGTTGGCGCATATGGAGGGACGGCATGAGTGCGATATCTGTTCAAAAAAGTTCAAAACACCGCATCATTTGCGTAGACATCGAGTGATTCATTCGGGTGTCAAACCATTTGAGTGTCATTTATGTCAATACAAGTGTAACGTTAAGTCAAATGTTGTTAAACACGTGAAGTCAGTCCACGGAATCGTTGACTTCTCTTTCGCCAAACAAAGCCCACAATCTATAGATCAGTTGGAAAGCGATGCTCTCGAAAAGGGATCAGTTGTGACACAAGAAGTTCTCAACGATATCTCTGTCACTAAAGGAGAGAAAATCACTTTAAATGAATTAAAACGTTTGGAAGAGAAGAGAAAACGACAGAAACAAATCGATTTGAAACAAATCAAACAAAATATGCGAAAAAGAAAACAATTAGTTAAACAAAAAGTGATTAAACAGAGGAAAGACATTCTGGACGACGCCATCGTTTCCACTTTCAACGAATCCAGTGATACCGGAATCGACTCTCAAATGATTGAAACGCCAATCAATATAGTGATAGAAATAACACCCGTTCCTCACTTGACTCCAGTCATTATTCAAAATCCTCGTCATATGAGTGAAGTGACAGCCGATGGCAAACAAATTGCTTCAGAAATCAACTCAAGTTTGACAGTAAATAACTGAAGAGTGCATTAAAGAAATTATTGTAACTTTGAACTTAACTAGCTTAACTAGTAGCTTAACTAGCTCAATTTCAAATAATAAATTGATGAATTTTTTCAATAGATATGAAAATGTTATTGCAACTTTTGTTATAAAGAATTTTGTGAGAATTATCTTGACACTTTTTTAATAATAAGCACAACTCGCTGTCATCACATGTCAAATGTTATGCGAATAAAAGAATTCCAATAATTGAAAAATATTTCATTTGATTTGAACGCAAGAAATGGTTTATCGATTGAAACAAATTAGTGGTTATCTTATGATTCAATCTTTTGTTTGAATTGTTTGGAAAAGTTGACTATTATTTTGAATTGAAATGTCTCACAATTGAAGACATTTCTGACATCTCTTTAGTACTATTTATTTCACTTGAGTTCCACTCAATTATTATTTAATGTTATTCCTATAGTTATACTCTGTATAACAATTTTCAGACATTTAGTTGGAGGACAAAATGAAGAGTCAATTCTGCCATTCGTTTGTTGAAGGAATTCCTGTCTCTTTAAATAACAGTAAATATTCTTTCGGTAATACTTTGGGACGGAATCTGAACTTTTCGGCTGAGTTTTGGCAGCCGTACATTGATGTTGAAGTGACCGGTGGTCGGGCAAACATTTGTGGACCGCTTTTGGGTTTAATCTTAGAAATTGCTAATAAACTCGACTACAGGTAAGTCCGATGAGAAACGATTGAAACATTTGATTGATTTGTTTTCAAAAAATTAGTCTAATTTATAGAAATACGTCTTCGGGTGAACACAAGGAAAATGTCGAATTGATTGAAAAACGTCTCATTAATTTGATTTTGTGTCCCTTTCCACCTATCAATGCGGTTATGAACGGATCGGCATACATTACCCTTTCCCGTTGCATAGATTCGATGGCAATGATTAACATACTTTCGGCCAAAACCAGAGTTCAATTCACATTTCATTTATTGAAAGCATTTGATCCAATAATTTGGATAATTTTTTCCATATTTTATGTTTTCGTATCAACTCTTAGCTCATCGATAGAGAAGAGGTCCACTCCTTTCATAAACTACTTCGGAGTTATATTTTTACAAATGGTTCCAAATCTTAATCATCGAAATATAGCCTCAATTTCAATGGTTTGGATGATGGGCTCACAGGTCCTGATGTGGGCCTTCTCTGGCATTTTACTTACATTTCTGGTATTCCCGACCCCTTACGACAAAATTGATTCCATCGAAGAATTAGCGCAAAGAGACATACATTTCGGTGTCTTTGATGATGAATCGGCTTATGATTACGTGATTTCACCGAATGAGCCCTACTTTCATAGATTCAAAGGTCGGTGGCATAAAGAGAAGTCCGGTAATGCACACAAAAAGGAGTGGGAACAGCGAGTGTTTGGTGACATATCCAAAGGTGTATACGCTATGGTCAGCGACCAGTCCTTCAATGACTACTATTTTGCAACAAAACTGAAAGAATATGAAAACCTTTATCAGTCAAAAAGCAATCGACTGACTCTTCCCTATTTCATAGCCCTCTCTAAATTCAATTCAATTCCAGTGAATGAAGAAATCGATAAAATGTTTGTCATTTTCAATAGTTTTCGTTTAAATCTATTCATTGTTTTTGTTATTCTTTCACAGAATCTGTTCGTTGACTGAAAGCGGAATTTACGAGAAATGGGTTATAAATACATTAGATATGAATAACGATGCGATTAGAGAAGGTTTGGTTGAATTGAAACAAAAGAAATACGAAATATTAATAATTAAATTGAACAAGCTTAAAGGACTCTTCTATTTGAAATCGATTACTATTGTATTATCACTGATTTCATTCATATTAGAATTGATTCTGAAATCACAATATTTTTGTTTTAAATCTTCAGTAATTAATAGGAGAAGTCATAAACGCATTCATAAGACTAAAAATCATTGGATGTGCAAGGTAAAACTGCATCAATCATTTAATATAAGCAGTCAAACCAAAGATCTGTATCTTAAGAATTTACCTAGACTGAAGTTACCTTTAAATTGAACCTTTGCTCGACTTTAAAAGTAATTGTCTTTTTCCGAATCATTTTATATCAGAAATAATGAAATAAATATTAATTTGAAATTTTAATCCAATTTTAATGAATGTAAACGAAGTGATAGAAATGGGTTTCAATGGGTTCTCTCGCCCCACCCTCCCATCCAAGGCTGAGCCCAATAGACTTCTCTGGATTTTCCCAAAAAGGCCAAGATGATATTCATGGCTAAGTTGACTGTTCTATTGGCGTCCTCTTTGGGTCCGAGGAAAGGGTTCACTTCATACATCTCAATGACATTCAATTTCTTTGTTTCGGCGATCAGTTCGGCCATAAGAAGAGCTTCTCTTACAGTAATTCCTCCCCAAACAGTAGTTCCAGTATTTGGAGCGTAGGCCACATCCACTGAATCGATATCGAAAGAGACGTGAATTTTGGATTTTGATTTGCAGACACCGTTGAGGACCTGATTCACCGCTTTTTTCATTCCCAAGTCATCGATATCTCTCATCGAATAGTGTTTTATATTAAACTCATTTATTATATCCAACTCTAAGTCATCCAAATCTCGTGCAGCGAAGTGAACGATAGCAGAGGAGTCGACCAAAGGCTTTAGTGCACTCATCGCTGGACAGGCGCTGAAGTTTTTGTGTAGTCTTTCCATTCCTTTAATTACGAATGAGAGGGGCATTCCTTTTGACATTCAATTAATAAATAATTAAATTGAGTTAAAAGTGGGTGAAACATACCGTGCAAATTGCCTGATGTGGTGGATTCGCAATTGTTGAGATCACCATGGGCGTCCACATAAATCACACAAACATCCGGATTGAGTTTGGCGTTGCCTAATATGGCTCCGGCAGTAATGCTGTGATCACCGCCTAAAAGGACGAGAGTCTCTCCTTTGGCCAGAATTTGCCGAACCCTATCATCAATCAAACGGTTGCCGTCACTCAAAGTGTGCTGATTATGGATTTCAGTGAAGCTGTTCCTCGTTTTGAATGTCTTGTCTTTTGGGTTGTCTTTGAACTGAATGTTTCCGTAATCGATGACATTTTCATAACCGAGTCGTTTGATTTGTTTAATGATGTTCTGTGCTCTGAACCAATCCGGGGCCTTATCTGTGCCACTAATTTTCTGTCCTCTCCAGAAGGGAGCGCCCAATACACTGATTGGTCCATCGATTTTGGTGTAGAGTTTGTGAAGTTTTCTGTGACCGTTGGCGCCACTCCCGCACCCAAACCAATTGCAATTGACTCCACTATAGAACATTACAAATACCAAAAGTATGCCAAATTGATCTAGGCTCTTCATAATCTTGAATTTAGTTCTTAATTCTCTAGAATTTTGAAACAAAGAGTGGAACAGATCTGCAAAATAATTGATTGAATTTTGATTTGAAAATAATTTGTTTATTAGTTTAAAATAAGTTGTGGACGTCTCGTGATTTTTTCAATAAACCCTTTCTCTTAATGTTTTCAATTGATTCAATAAAATTACAATAACTTTAAATTTGTTTTTCAAGTTTGAAAAGAGGATCAAACGAAAAGCTATTGGAATCGACTCTTACGGACATTTCTTTTATTTAAAACATAGTTATAATTAAATTAAATCTTATTTAAACGCCTTTTATATGTAATAAATTATATTTTAATATTTATTTGATTTTCAATAAACTCTTGAATTATATCCATTAGAAACGTTTGCCACAAATCACACCCAAAAGGATCGACTCTTTCATAGTGTTTGTAGTTCTGAAGGAATTGCTGTCCCTTTAGCCAACTCTCGATAAAAGCCTTATGAGTAGAGCTTTGGTTTTGGGAATTCCTTTCGTAGATTCGTTGCAAATATCGTCTGATTTTATATGAATTGAGTCTAAACTCATCGATAAAAACAGACAAAAACGAAAGTCCGGTACAGAAGTGAAGTCGAATTAGTTTTGAAAACTTAAAGTCCTCTGATTTTGTCGAAGGGGACCAACAGTCGAGTCTAAAGAGAGATTTCATTTTAATAAATGTATTTCAATTCATATGATAAGTATTTACATTAACTCTATTTCTAGAGCCCAGTCTTCGATGAGTTTTGTGTATAAATTTCTGTACATATTCTTGACGTTAGTCTCGGTTTGGGTCAGAGTTGTCTCAATTGTATTGAACGGATCGTTATATGAGTGGAAAAGTTTTTTGATTTTATGAATTACTTCATAACAAAAATGTGATGTTTTTATCAAATCAGATAAACCTGGTTTGCAAATAGTGAACGCCCGGCGCCTACTGTCCATTAGATTGTCATCAATTAATCGAAGAATAGATCTCAAAAAGTTAGCGGTTATAGCGATTATGGTATAGCAAACTGAATAACACAGGTATTCAACCAATTGGTTCAATACTTGTGGTGTGTATTCGTAGTTTAAGAACTGACATACTCTCAGTATTTGTGTATTCAATAGATTTTCTGTTGTTTTGAAGCAATTAATTAGCAATTTGTGGAAAGTCTGTCCGATATCTGCAAAAACTTTTTCTTTAAACAACTCTTTCTCTGTCCATACGTATAGACGGTTGTAATGTTTTAGGACTGAATCGCAAACTCCACTAATCGATAGATTTGTTGTCAACTCGTGTTCAGCCTTTGGCCAGAATTCCATATAAAAACTGTTAATCTTTTTTGTCATTTCTTTCGAATCGATGGTAAAAATATTTGAAGTGATTTGTGTTATCGTTCTTTCAATCCAATGGTTTTCAAATACAAATTGGAGTGAAATTGGAATTTGTTTAGTGTTTTGTCGAACCCTCTCCTCATTAAGTCTATTGTATTTCGTTATGGTTTCCAAAAAATATTTCTGCAATCGATAGGACTTTGAGTATAACCTCAAAGTATAGAAAAGAGTGATTTGTAGTCGTTTTTCATCACTTATGTGCTGTTCTGTCGCCAAAGTGGCGAAACAGTTGTCTTTGAAATACTGATTCGCTGAGACTTTAGTCAAATACCTGTCCAAAAAGATAACGAATTGACACTCATTTTGTAAACTTATTCGACTGTTGAGCTCAGGAAGGAATGACTTAACTCTGACCACAAATCTGATCAGTTTTATGAGAGAACTCAGGAATCGTTTGTTTGAAAACTTATAATTCAATGGATTTTCCGATCGATTCGTTATTTTCGTTCGAAAAACATTGAATTTCTCTGAACTGAAGTCTAATTCTGGGATCCGACCGAAGAGGTAGTCCTCATTAGAGATAAACTTTTTGTCGCTCAAAACTGATCTCAAGTTATCATCGATGAACTGATAGAACCATTTTTGAGATAAATCTGAAAATAAAATCAAAATTCAATCTCTGATCAAATTTTGGAAACAACACAAACCTCTCAGTTCTTCATTCCATTGATCGACACTTTCCTTGTCTACAAATTCTTGTATTTGACTGACTTTGAGATGAAAATGAGTGACAATATTGAAGTAGATTCGGATCCTTTCAATTGATTTCTCACAAAACGGATCTTCGTTTCCAAAGAACTTGACTTTCGGATGAACAGCACATCGGAGTGAGTTGTAAGTGATTCCAATCAGTTTGTTTATATCCGGATCATTATTCTGATAATAACTTCGTTTGTAATCAAAACTTTTTAGAGTCTTTTCTATTCTTCTCTCGTAATAATCGAAAGAAGAAGTCATTAAACGAAACAGTAGTTTAAGTCTATTGTCATCGACTGAAAGGAGAGACATCTCATTGCAGACAATCGCTACGTAGAGGGCGGGTATCAGACAGTGGTTCTTAATATACAAGTGGTTGTGCTGAGTGATGAACCACCGAAGGATAGGGTTGTGGTAATAAAATGCCCCCCAATTACACCATTCACTACAAACACAGTACGGATTGTCATCAAAAAGATGAGCGAAGAGATCAACGTTAAGGTCATGAAAGTGACATTTCCTGCCAAACGTGAGGTCCGCTCGAAGTAATTTTACTGACTTTTCATCAGTCGGTGGTTTCGCCCAAAAGGATAGTCGACTCTCCGGTACTATCAGTTTCTGAAGCGGTTCGACATTACGTCTGAAGGAAACAGATTTATGCCATTTAGCCATCAGTTGATCCACTTTTGATGTGTCCGACAATTGACTCAATCGATACCTAATTACGTAAGCAATGGATGTCATGTGTATTGTTTGGGCTTCGGATGAGGTCTTCCCAATCATCTGAACACTGATCCGAACCAATGCTTCCAATCCATTAAAATAACGCCAATCTGTGAACCCCTCGGCGTTTATATCGCGATAAGGAATCACAACTCGAGTCGTCTTCTGATTGATTGTAACCGAAATTCGGCAAAATTTGTCCAAAATCTTGAGTTCAATGAATTCTTTGAATCCAATGTCGACTGCAATGAACGCCTGTCTCTGAACTTCTTCAGTATTATCCAATTCTAAGAAATGGTTTGTTTTATCCGACGATATATTTGTCCAGATATTGACTTTCGGTCTCTCGTCATACTCTGTGTCTATATTTCGGGCTTTAATTATACCGAAAGTCAATTTGATTGTCTGGGAAAAGAGATCCCTTTCCAATTCAGACACCACTTCTTCGTTTGTATCTTTCATTTTGAAGACATTTTTCATCAAATCTTTGTATTCGTCGAAGAAGTGGTCAAATAGTTGTTTAAGTTCTTCGGACATCCATTGATAGCAACAAAAACTAATGTAAAATATTTTGAGTGATGTCTGAAACAAAATCTTTGTATCAGTTTTTAAATCGATTAAACCATCGATTATTATGTCTTTCAACAGGTCTTTAGCCACGGATTGCATCAGAAAGAGATAATTCAATCGAAAGATTAAAATTGTTTTCAATTTGAATATCGATTGTTATCGCGCTTTGAATCTATTGAATGCAAAACTAAACAATGAAACTTTTATAATAAGGTTTTTTAAAGGTTTTTAATTTAAACTAGTTGCAAATTCCAATTGATTTCTCGCTGCGATTGATTAAGCTACATTTGTGTTAGAAAAACCCTGAGCATTTTTCACAGAGTTTGAGATTACTTTCATAAAAATATTTAATCAATTTTAACAAATTATTCATTAAATATTGAAAATTATTAATTTTATTATTAAAAACTTGTTTATAATTAAAGTCTTGACACAAATGAACCCAAAATTATAATTTGAGTGAAAACAGTGAATCAGACGATATATAAAGTTTTCCACAATATTTGATAATTATATAAAAGAAATAAAATTATTAATTCAATAAATAGTTTATAGTAATCGCCAATAAGTTATAAATAGAACTCAAATAAATACCAATTGATTTGAAAGAGACTTCATTATAAGTAATCAACTTTTTATCCTTTTATTGAGAGAACACTCAAATGAAGTCTAATTAAAAGTGATCTCAACTTATAAAAGCTTTTTGAAAATTATACCCTTTTATCGAAACATTTATTAATATATTAACAATATATTAATAATTGATTATCAAAGAATTTGTAATTATCTTGTTTATAGAGAATTTCCAAAGTATTTTTACTTGATCAACTTATTTAATGTAATTTCTATAGATGGGTCGCACTCCAAATTAAATATAGAAGGTTATATTAGCAATAAACAATTAGCCAGTGGCTATTTTCGGATCGAATCGACCAAACAATTTGGTGCGAAATTTGCAAGGTCAAATTATGAAATGATCATTAGGTTGTTTTGCACTTGCATTTAATTGTTTAGATTTGCGTCAATACATTAATCTTCTATTTAAGCACTCGATTAATGGATTGAGCATGGGCATATAGGGCATATAGGGCATCAATGGGGCATCATTTCAGCCAAGGTTTTACATTACATTCTTTAATGGCTTTTGTTTGATACCAAGTTTATTATATCTGTCGCAAATTGTAGACCAGTAGAGGTTACCATCGGTGTAACCAATGATTCTTTTAACGTAAGCGGCCATCCCTTCAATGCCGAGTTGGCTCAGATTTTGCCCAAATTGATGCATAAGTCTCTGGTATTGTTTCAGTTCGCGAACGCACTCATCGACGGCTTGTTTTGCTGTCAGTCCGTTGTTTTTCATTTTGATAACAACATAATTGAAATGAGCTTGACCATCTCTCGCCTCCTTCTTCAGAGAGTAGAGTTCATTGACGATCACAACAACATAAGCGCTGTATCTATTGAATTGAATCCAGTTGTGATCACCTTGCAAACTTTCTGAATTAAGTTTGGCATCCAATTGAGCAATCATAAATTCGGCAGTCAACATCGAGTCTATAATGCGCATATCTAACAGTTGCTGGTCAGATATCTTAGCTTGGTCACTCTTGATTCTTTGCATTTCTGGGTAGAGTTGGACCCAATCACCGATTGATCGGTAAAACTTGTGAGACGTTATTCCAGTCATTAATTTGTTTGACTTTTCAATGAGAAGGTTAAACATTCTTTCGTCTGATCCATTGTCACCGCATTTTTGGTCCTCAAGAATTGCAAACCATTTCCTCCAAGCTAACACAACCATATTGATAATATGCAAGAAAATAATTTTTAACTAACCATGCTCGTTGCGATCCAAATAGTCATCAAGGTGAAAAGTGAAATAGTTGAGTAACATTATGTAACAGAGAATATTGAAGTCTTTGATCTTGGAATAAGTATAACTGGTGAAATTCATTATATCATCAATAATTTTGTAATCTTGGCCAAAGATCTCTTTCAGTTGTTTGGTCACAATTCTAAGCGCTCGTTCACTCATAGGATTCTTTTGAACCTTATTGACGACAACCCCTTCGATGACAACATTGAAAATCTCCGACAAATTCATTGCAAAAGAGTTATAGAACTGACTGAAGAAGAGTGAGAAATGTTATCCAGTTTTAAAGATTTCAGAAAAGTATTACATCAATGGTCTCGTCATTATTGGTAATCGATTGTGAAAATCTTGTTCACCTTGAACAGTTGCGAAATACACATTCTCTTAACAAGAATAACAGATTTTCAGATTACTAGATCTTCTCAGTTCTTATATTTTGAGTTTAATTTGAAACTAAATTTGTTTCACAAAAAATCATTTCATTTATTTAAAAAATCATAAAAAATATAAAAGACTTTGTATTTCAAATAAAAGAGTCAATAAACGGAAGAAATTAATAAATATTTTAATTATTTGTTAATATCTATTATAAATCAAATGTTTTTTAAAAGTTTTGTTTTAAAATCATTTCAAATGAATTAAATACTAATCGTTATACTCAAACTAGTCTCTCCCTCGAGCCAAGGATGGGCTACAATTTCATAGTTTTCAATTCTAGTGTTCGGGTAGGGATCCAGACATCTACGAATAAGTTCCTGTGCTCTCTCGTCGATGGCTATACTTTTAGGGAATCTCCAGTTTTTGTTCATTTGTTTTTTGTAGACCTCATTCATAATTCTCACTTTTTCTTCTTGGCTATCGTCAGAAGTGGAGAAATCAAAGGGATATTCTTTGGTCAACAGTCTGAAGGCTATGACTCCGAGCGCCCAACAGTCGACTGGCATCGGTTTGAATTGATTTTCCTCTGATTCGTTGAAATCTCTGTTGAGTCTCGCCTTAAGCACTTCGGGCGACATATAGATTCGGGTTCCCATATATACGGATGTCGTAAGAAAGCCCTTCTCTTCAACGAAAGCCACGGAAATGGTTCCAAAGTCAGTGATTTTGCAGATCTTCTCTTTGGGATCGTTTGGGCTCTTCATTAGAAGAATGTTCTCAAGTTTGAGGTCTCTGTGCGCTATACATTGGGTGTGAAGATATCGGATCCCTTTTGCGATTTGACCAAAATATCGCTTCGCTTTTTTGTCTTCAAAAGGACCCTCTTTTATGAGTTCTTTCTCGAGATTGCCTTCAGTCGCCAATTCCATGAAAATAAAGGCTTTGATTCGTTCATTGATTTCAAACACAAATGAATTGAAAGTTTTGATTACGTATTCGTTATCCAATTTTTCCAAAGTCTTCAACTCTTTTGACATCGATTCCAGTTTTCTATACTTTTTTGACGAAATGGGTTTAAGTGCTTTGCAGGCAATCGATTCTTTGCTGTCATTCGGTCCCAATTTATTGGCCAAATATACGTCACCAAAGGTTCCGCCGGCGATAAACTTATTGGTCAATTCATAGCTTTTACTCTTCATGTATTCAATGGGATTTGTGAAGCCATCGATTGGCAGACGAATGACTGGAAAGAGTTGTTTTTCTTGACTCAATTTTTGACCAATTGATTCTGTTTTTCTGTCTTTCTTTGGTTTAGAGGACCTGTCTTTGGGTGTCATCGCCTTTTTCATCGCCTTCTTTTTGGCCTTCGATTCCTTCCCCTTCTTCTTATCCCTTAAACACGGAAACAGATTTAGACAAAAGACTTTACAACATAAACACATTTCCAGAATATGTCCACAAATCACAATCTTTTGATAATTATCTCAAAACACAATAGTTTTTCAAAAAATTCAATGAATGAAGAAAAGCGCGATTTTGCTCAGAATTTGATTCTTGGATATAATTCATTCGATTAATTGAAATTAATGAGACTTTTTTTAATTAGAATAAAATTCAATACATTTGTCTATAAATGGCTTTAATTTTAAATAATTTTAATTTTGAAATCAAATCGAAAGCAAAAATATTAAAGAAAATTAACGATATTTTTATAAATCATTTTTTTCTCTGTTTTTCTAATTTTTCCGATTCTTCTAATTCTTCGGACTTTCTGTAGGAAATCGGATCTAGAATCATTTAATTGATATTTTATTAATCGAGTCATAAATCAAATATAAAATTACGATTCAATTCGAAGAGTCGAGATCTGGACACAAGATATACAACTAATGAGACGACAATACATAAGATACAGATAATGACGAAAAAAATTGTAAACATTTGTTTGGTTTTCTCTGCATTTCCGCCGAAATCCAACAAATTCAATGTCCAAACCATCAATTCTGAAAAGATTATAGTTTTTCAGTTTTCAGATTAAAAGCTAATAACCATTCGATTGATTCAATTATTTTGTGTTTAATTTGATTGAGACTAAGATTTGAATCAATTTATTGATTGAAATAAAAGTATAGCTATTCTCGTCTCTCGAGAGCCGAGACTCAAAACAATTGAAATTTCAATCAAACAGTCATTCGATTCGCTTTCGTTAACATCTCTTGACTTTCATTAATATCTACGAAAACCTCAAACAAAAGGCAATGAATTTTCAAAGGCCAAGACCAAAAAACTTCAGACCCGATCACTTTTCCGCCCATTTCTAGGAATAACCCGAAGGGAGAGAAAGGGAACGATTTGATAGTCTGTAAGACAATGGAAGTATTTTGCGTTCATAAGAAAATGGTAATCATTTTTCATACAATAATTATTATATTATATCTGATAATTCACTCGAAATAGTTTTGCCCTTAAATATGATACACTTTCTCTCAAATATTCAATCAGTAATTTTAATGGATTTCTTTTGAGTCCGAGTTTCAAATGCTCAAAGGCTTAACCCTTTTGACTTAGAAATGTCTAAAAACTTTTTAATTAATAGGTGAGTGAACGGAAGTGCGAACTCAAGAATAAGGGTTCATTTGAGGATATGAAACAATCGAAAGACATCCCGACTCCGCAAAACTGCAAACGATTAATAAAGACTTTTCCGAGCGGTAACTGCACTACTCTTTTGCCGTGTTATTCGAATGGATCTCAACATACCGGCACTGGAATAGGTCTCTTCCTTTGTGTTGCGCTCATCATTACATTTATTATTAACTTCTAAATCATTTAATCGTCAGTTTATTTCAAAATATTTACTAAATTCACTGAATTTTAAGTTATTTTTTGTGATTTTGAAATTTTTATTCAATAAATTCGTATTTCATTTAATGTTTTGTCAGAGAATTGGTTTTTCAGTTAAAATATTTCAAATAAAAGACTCATTAAACGGAAGAAATCGATATTAATTAAAGGATTTGTTCTCCAAATTGTTTTCCATTAAAATTATTTCCAATTTAAATGTTTAGAGAATTTCAATTCATTTCCCAAAACATGTTTTGTTTTTAAAACTTATGTCAAATGTGAGGTCAGGTCAGAGTTTGACTTTAACCTAAACTTGATCTTTAATTTTAAGGACTCGATATCTAAATATTATTTGAAATTCATTCACTTCAGGACATAGAAAATCAAAGAAACAAATCAGACGTCAAACCCATAAAGTTTTGTTTGGCTATCATGCCTGGATAACTTTACTTTTGTTTCCAATCAAATATTTTAATAATAAGTTTATTTAAGAAACAGTTTTCTATTATATGTCGTAAATCCTTTAATCCATTGACTGAATAATTATGTGATTTAAAGAAATAAAACTTTAATTATGATATCAGACGACAAAAAAACATCAAATAAATAATAACCAAAAAAGAGTTGAGTTGACAATGGATTGAATGGCTTTGTGTGACAAACAATAACAGATATTCAGGCCATGAAAAGTACCATTGATTTGAACACTGTTTTTGTTAAGGCATTCAAATAACAGTTATTATTATAAACAAGTTTTGCGACAATTTGTTTGAAAGTTGTCTTTTCAAGAGATTAGGGGATGGATGAGGGTATTGAGGGTCTCATCAATACCTGTATTATAAATACTACGAATTATTATAAATATTATTCGCATTTCAATAAACAGAATCATTTTCAGTCAAACTATGAAACCATTGATGTCTTTCACAGTTATTCACAAAACATTTTGTTCTATATTTTCGACTATTTTTCAAGTTTTCAAAATCTATTGAAATCATAATTTATACTACATTTTGATGTTTTGAAACTCAGACAAAATGATTCGGAATCTATTGGTTTTCAATGTAATTCTTGTGAGCGTCATATTTATCTTGTGTCAGAATCCAGGTAAGTTTTTAAACAACAATAAGGTTTAAATGAAGTATATATTTGATTATTAGAAGTGAAAAGAGGGAGACGTCCCAATCGTATCGATCACTTGTATTGTAGACAAAAGAACGGGGGGTTCGGTATTAAGAGTTCAGCCGTTTTGGTAGGCTTTCCATTAATTACCTTTTTCTGAATGTTTCTAAAAAATAAAATACAAAACGACCAGAACTATAGCGGAGACGTTTGTAAAACCTATTGTCGTGTAATCAATAGACGGAACAGAACCGCCTCTTTTACTGAACACCTTTCGCCTAATAATATCAGATGCGGACCATTTGGAGCTCGGGTATGGCCTTTCACTTTGAATTTAATTGCATTTTATTTTTTCCATTGAAAAGTGCATCGAAGGTGTCTGCGCTCCGTTTGGGGCTACGGGTGGTTCCAATGCTATCACTGAAGAGGTGTCGAAAACCAGAGGAGGGATACCACCAATCAATCGAATTGATGCAAACAGAAGAGTAAGACCGGGAAGAAGGGGTACTTCACCTCCTCTGAAGACAACGTCTATATCGACGATTGAATTTACAAATTATGGCGAAAAAGAACCGGAAAGTGGGACAACCGCTCCTATAGACAGTGGAGAGGAAGAGACGGACATTATTAGAGCAAAAATTATATTTCCAAACGATTGATACAATACTTAAATTTTTAATATTACAACCACTTAATTATAACAGATTCTAACTTAAGTGAACAAGGTCACAACAAGATTACAAATATTGCAATTAATTTTCATTATATATAACTATTTATTTTGAATTCAAAAATTATTAAACATTTTTGAAACCATTGATTATTAGAACAATTGTTATTCAGCCGTTTCTTCAGCTTTTGTTGTAGTTTTCGCTTTTTTCGATTTATCTTTTGCTGGGGCTTTAGCTGCAGGTGCGGCAGGGGGTGCGACCGGGGGTGCAGCTGGGAGTGGGGTCGGAGGTGCCGTTGACTCATCACTTTCAGCTACCGGAGCAGCGGGTGCTGGAGATGCGGGAGAGGCAGGAGTTGCTGCTGCGGCTGGTTGTGCCGGTTTTGCCTCTGCTTTCGGCTCTGGTTTTACTTCTGGTTTGGTTTCACTCATTTTGATTGTATTTGAGGACTGACTACTGTTTTGTGTCGTTTCCTTAATTGCATCGATTTTTAGCGGATGACTAATGTGTTTGCACTTCCCTCCCAACGAACAATACTAATGATTGGATGAGTAAATCAATTGAATCAAAATTAAATCAATTATGATATGAAAACAAACTTGGTCCTCTCCTCCACACTGGGTATAAAATGGTGAATCAAACTCTTGTGTTATTTTAGCAAGCTCTTTATTGATTGAAATAATTCTGCAATAGGTTTTACAAACGAAACCCGTCCTGTTCTACAATTTATCGAATAGTTGGATAGTTAATAGATATGACCATGGTACATTGGGTACGTTAGGTAAGTCACTTACCATATAAGCGATAACCTTCGCATTAGGGTCTTGTGATTCTCTGATTGTTTCCAATCTCTCAAACATCTGCACCCGACACAGGATTTGGTCAGATTTTTGAGGGGGTCTTCCGTTACCCAAAACAAATTCAATTGATATCAAAACGAATAAAATTATTTTTAAAAACATTTTAAATGTTTAAACGCTTTCAAAATTATTCTCAAATGAATCAAAACATTGAAAAACATTTATTCATTTCAATTAAACTAAAATTAATTAGTTTTCAATACATTTACCGCTAATATTGAATATTTAATAAACTCTTCAAACGTTTAATTAATTTTAATGACAATAATATTCATAAACCAAATCATCTAAAAAACACTTTTAGCGTAAAACTGATTCTCAGAATAAATTATTTCTATTTGAATGAATCCCGAATAAGATAATTGAATTTTATTGTTTCATGCTCAATTTGATATTACTCTGGGCAAACCTGGCGATCCCGTAGCGGTAGGCGTTCCCACTTTAAGATCATAAGTCAATATAGGGTTAAATTAATTCAGAATAAATGGTTTTTTAAACAGATTACCTTGGTTGTTAACAGTTAGATTGGTTGGAGCCAACGGAGGATTTGAAACATTACTTTCAGGGCTCGTTTTGATTGCATTAACCGACGGTTTTTCAATTTGCGGATCAATTGGTTTAACAATGGGTTTGTTATCGACAATAATCGGCACAATAGGAGTCCGTTTAGGGAAAGTCACATGAATTTTGGGCAGACCTTCGAAAAGAGCGCGACACTCACCGTCTCGACAAAACTTTTTAATTTGCAAATAATTTGAGCATAATTTGACCAAGCTTAATTGATTTGGGACTCACTTTTAGAGGCCCACAACAGCTCATCTCCGGTGCATTAATAGTGAAGAATGCCGGTGGCGTCGGATCCGTCCCAACAACTTTGCGGACCCGACAATAGGTTTTGCAAATCTCTCCGCTTTTGTTCTATAGACCAAAAATTGTGTATAAAAAGCAAAACTTTTGAACAAATATTTGTTTGAATTGTTTACGTAATAGCTCTCAATAATAGAGTCAAAGCCATCGATAGTAGTCATCAAATTGAGTCTACAGTTCCAGTCATTCATGAAATTGCTTACAAACCCAGTCCTCGAAAACGTAGAATCGGTTCCGACAAACAAAAGGGCAAAGAATGGCAGAGATGTCAACAAAATTCTTGTGACAAACATTTCTTCAGTGCTTTCTATTGACACAAAAATATCTTCAAAACTAAAACATAAATAAATTGTTTTCTTATTTTTAAGCACTTCTTGACATAAGAATAACCGCAATATTCGTGAATTTGAATTAATTAAAGCCAAGAACTGATGAAACAAATGTTCTGTAGATTAGTCTCGACTTTGATTCACTCAATTGATATCAGATTTGGAAAAAAATTTGTTTTAATTTGCATTTTGTTTCGCATTAAAAAAAATTATAATTAATTGAAAACTACACATAAATCTCATTAAATATATTAATTTACGACTATTTCCAGGAAGAGTTGAGTGCTTTTCTTGCGGCCAACCATTTGGTTCCGTACGAAAAGGCAATTAAAGCGATCAAAACAATTGATATAAGGATGTGATCGAAATCGTCTTTCAATACATCGAATGTCTTCGAAGGCGTCACTCGAGTGTAGAACAGGTCTTAACATAAATTCAATTGATTTAGATTTTATTGAGAGAGATATACGGGGAAAGACATACCGAGACCGTAAGCAAAGACAAGACACGTCGACTCCAAACCAGTGGCCGAAGTTTGGATACCGCGGATTGCGGTCAGAGTTTTGTTATAATTAATGATTCCCTCCGCAGGAATCGGTAGCTCTGGAATGTATGGAATCAGTCCCTCTTCCATGTGTTCGGGCGTCGGTCTGATTGGTCGGCGCGGGTCTAAAAAGGCTTTCGGTAACTCCAAGAGACCACCCGTTGGGAGGAATACTGAAAATAATATTAAAATGAGTGGAAACTCAAACAAATGTTAATAATTGATGACTTACTCAACATATGTTTCGAAGTGATTCCCCTCTCAGTGACGGTGTCCGCCATTACATCGATTCCCGTCGGAAATATGTATGTCTGCTGTTCGACAATAGACGGAACCAATGGGTTGCGCGTCAGTGAAGAGAAAGCACTTGAATTACTTTGAGTCACTCCTTCGAAGAGTTCAATCGAAGAGATCTCTGTTCGGCGCGACTTTTCGTTGTAATACGAATACTAAACAATTAAATCAATTAATTAAAAGCACACAAAAAATACAAAACAATTCATACAATTATCCAATTCTCCGAATGGACGATATGTATCGGCCTTTTGGCTCTTTTGTGGACAGTTGTGTATACTATGGCTCCAGTTATTGAGTCCAACAGATATACGACAATATATGCTGTTCGCAGATATAAATTCAATTAAAAATAATTGAAAGAAAAGCGTTTAATACAAACGTTTGTCCTGAGAGTCAATCGATTCCCCAACGATTGCCACCAAATTGGGATTCAAATACTTGTAGAGAACATTACGGTCTCCCATAACCCTTCCCTGCGAGTGGACGTGTTCTCCGAATCGTTTGAACAGCAGCTGAAGGCCACTCAGAGGAAGGGGTAAATCCAAAGACCAGATCTGTTTTGCAATCAATTCGTTTTGATTCGATTCGGCGAAAGAAAAGCCTTTTATTGAGCCGTTGCTCGGGTTTGAGGACAGCATATAATAGACGTCTTTTAGTGTCAAAAATAGTGACTTCGCTGTCGAGGGGTATATAATTGGTTTGAGTTTGTCGTCTAATATGAGGATAGGCTTCAGAAAACTGGTGTCCGTATGACTCAAAAGCATTGTCTGCGAGACTCCGACCTCTAATTTGATTCTTTCAAAGACTTCACCATTGATTGGATCAAATGAAAAGATGAATCCATTTTTGTTTATTACAGTGCATTGCGCCGGATATGGATAGTGAGCGGTTGTCCTCTGGACCAGAATCGGTAGCTTTTGATGATTTCTATCACTTTTATGGCTGAGAAATGGCTCATAAATGGACCAAATTATGTCTCCGTTTAGTGAATCGATTGCAAAGAGTTTGCCATTTGTTGTCAAAGCGATGATCACTTTGTGGAGACCAAACCTATCCCTAACTAATGGCTGAGCGACAGAACTGTCGTCGTCTTTGACTAATGTCGAGTCGGTATTTGCATCACTGAATTCGTCGTCACTACTGTCCTCAGACTTGTGTCGAACCGGTTTCTGAATAATTGTTGCAATCAATTGCTTGACTAGACTTGTAGTGTATGTCTGAAACTGTAGTACTTGAGAGGAAATCCTTGTTATGAATTGCGACAAAATGTTTGTTTGATCGAAACTAAACGTTTGTTCAATTTTTGCGTCCAATTCACTCAATGGGAGGTCCATTAGTTCAGCGCTACTGATAGTACTGAGCGCTTCCTCCCGTTTCCACGTTATCTTTCCGTAAAGGTTTGTCATTATTATTGTCGAGTCTTCGGTAGAGATAAGTATTTTGTAATTATTTTTGTTATCACTTCTTATGAGAGGAATAATCGACAGCTTATCGACGATTATGTCATTATTCAGAACGAATTGAGTCGAAAGGATCGGTACTTCAGACCAGTTCTCGATATTGAATGCACTAATCTTTATGCCAGTGGTTAGGGTCGGCACCGATGAGTCCGCTTCGTCTTCAGATTGCGTTGGATTTGCTTTCGTGACGAGAGCACAGACTGCGAGACTCTCTGAGCCAACGATCGGCGCCAGTGTTAGGGCCGACACTTTTGGCAATACTTTAATTAAATCGATTTGTTTTTGATTGATTCGCAATACGACAAACCCATCGCCGCCCAAATTCATCGCAAAATATGGTCTTTCGCTGTTCTCCTGATATGGAAGTGATTCCAGTTTAAGATATTTTGGTTTGGAATCGCTCTGAAGACCAAACGCTGAGAGGGGAACACCACTGAAGGCTTTACTCTCTCCGACAATCAAATACTGAAGAGTCAGACCCTTTTCGTCGACACATATAAGATATTTAGATGTAATGAAAGCACAGGAAGTGCTTTCCGTAAACCAATTGGATGTAGAGATGGATGTCGTTGTTGTCTTCAATGTCTGTGTCTTCAGATCAAAAACAGTTAATTCAACTGATCTTTGGTTGACATCAAACTTAGAGACAGTTATTTGAGACGAATCGGGACTCAGACTATAAAACATACGATAATTATCTCTAAAAAGACAATAAAATTGAAAAATAATTAAAAATCATTTCATGAGTACTACTCTTCATATGAATTACCGGTTATTTTCGATTCCTTGGATGTAATCACTGGAGAGACTCTTCTCAGAGACAATGAGTCCGTCGAGAGTCCAGCACCTGATCCAAGTGCCCAAACCATTGATTGTCATCAAAGGACAGGCGTCCGAATCAGTGGCCACTAAGACATCGATATCTGACTCGAGAAGATGTCTCCATTGAATGGAACCGTTTCTTATATGAAGTGACGTTAAGACATGGCTTTCAGTCGAAAAGATAATTGTGTTATGAGTTTGCCATAAATGAGCTGAAGGTTTGCCGGAACTGATGAGTGAGAACTGTTTTAATTGACCCACAAATTGTGATCTCCAGTCAAACTTCGAGACCTGATCTTCGTATAGACAGTGGACACCATTCTGTCCGAAGAGGAATAAAACTAATAGTGCTTTCAATACAACACTAATAAGTAGTGAATTATTATTAAAACAAATTTTATAATCAATTAATTTATTTGAAAATAATTTCATTTCACTTAAGTTTTTGTTTAATTTATTTTTAATATAAAAAAAACACTTTTCAACCAATAATTCAAATATTGAATAATTGTATGAATTTGTTGTTTTTGAGGCCAAAAATCAATTAAATGTTTAATTGAATGTCTTTTGGGATGACTTTCATCTGAAGAAATCACTTTTGATGTAATGATTATTGAAATTAAAATAATAATTGAATACAAAAAAACATTTCATTTATTATTGAATTAAAAACAATGTTTTCGTCGGTTTATTTAACACACAATTCATGGCTGAGGTCTCAAACGCATGCGTTTTGTCCGAATGCCGGTACAGTCCGTCCTCTTTATTGTGACACTCGACTCAATAGATCGATATTTATTGAATTACTATCGATTTGTTTCACTCTTGCCATCGCATATCATACCAATTAACTTGATGGTCAATCGCCAAGATAATCTTATGAAAAATTATTGCAAAAACGATAAAATTTACCTAGATTGCATTGAGCTCTTTTCTTTTGTAATACACAATCTGATCAATATTGATTACCTAGGTGATAGAAAATTGAAATATTCGAAAACAGTGAAGCAAGCATAATTTTCTTGAGAAAATTTAATAATAGATGAGTGAAAAATTCAATAAATTGAGACAGTTCAATTGAGCAAATGAGAATATTGAATTCAATATTGAATATTCAATATCTTAATTGAAAACTTATTATTCGCCCTTGAACATTGAGGAACATTTTGTTCAATTCAGGAAAATTGAGTTTTAATACTGATTTTAAAGGAAACGAATATTATTCGAAATAATTAGTTGTGGTGTCACTGATGAGTGTCAGCCCCTGTTATTCATTTGTCTCTCTTCTTGAGTCTTCAAACTTATTATTTGAATCACTTCAAGAGTATAGCACAGAATCAATAGACAAACCTATCATTGAATTCAAATTTTAATTAAATTAAAACCGATTTTAAAATTTCAAACAAATAATACCGAAGTCAGTAAAGTAGCGGAAAATGAGAAAATCTTAGCGATAGTGAACCCAAATGTCGGACCACTTCTGATGGACGAGAAGTAAAGCGCTTCTCTGTAGACATCTTTGTGTGCCGTTTGGAGTTCGATGTCATCCAAAGCCGTCGTCACTTTGATAGCAGTTCTGCCAACCATTCCATGTATGAGACAACTGACCACAAATTTGATTAGATTTTCGATATTATTGATGAGAATAAAGGAGGAAAAGCTCGACACTCTACTGTCCCCTACAGACAGCGCAGCATAAATGTGGACAAAACATCCGAATATTGCACTAAAACTGTTCATCAGATGAACTAAAGATATTTGAGAATCGATTTGATTTAATTGGTCTCTGATCTGAACTAAACTCTTTCTGGACATCGAAATAGTGTTGGCATTTCTCAAATGTCCGGTCACTAAGATTTTGTGCAGACTTTTCAGATAAAAGATTGTATTAATTGATATGAAAACAGTGATTACAGTTGGTGTCCAACTGAAGACTTCCAAATATGTTCTTTCAATTATAACCAGAATAAAGTCAATTACTTTGAATTTCATGATTAGAGTGTAATCAATGATTAAAGCGGTTAATGATATCAATATCTGAATCAATAGAATCAATAAAAAGAGTGAAAACTTTTTCTTATTTACGGGATATTTGAGCAATAATTTTGTGGCAGAAAAACCATATATTTGTAGATATAATGAATTTAATATAATTACGAAAAGTTGTCCGAAACGGTTGAGAATCAAGAGATACATTAGAAGTGATTTTTGATTGTTTGTAAGTTTAAATATGATATCATTTGCCGTCCAGTTATAGACAATAAGGACAATAACAACAAATAATAATAAAATGTTTGCAAAACCGATGGCTTTCCATATTTTGCTGGTTTGAGAGGTATTGGTCTTCGCACTGATAGTGAGGCCACCAAAAGTGATACCAAAAACACGATAGAAATACAGAAGAAATTTGACGAACACTGAAGTATACGATTGTTCAACTGATCCCAGAATCAATTCATTGAGTTTTGATAGTTTTGATTTTGATTCGGGCAATACTTTTGAGACATTTCTCAATGGAATTTTTGCTTTACTCAATTCAAACGATGGCATATTAAACAACAATTCGTCGCTTTTGATGAGAAAAGTTTTGCGCCGACCATTAGTTTTCATTATTCAATGTTCAGATCAATTAATTTCATTATTAATAGAAATAGTATTTGATTTCAATCTAATTCTTGAATCGAAAGAAGAAATTAATTGAATTTTCGTTTTCTTTATTAAGACTTAAATTAATTGTTTTCATGAAAATCAATATTTTTATCCATAACTACATTAAAACCTGAAACAAATATATGGATTGCCAGCAATGGTCTCAATAATGAGAGAAAGCCTCAAACAGACCGATGCAACCGAAATACCTCTGAGGGAATGGCACACAAGCAGTGGTATACAGTCGACGGTACAGTCAATCCATTTGTTTTATTATAGTTACACAACAATCATAAGTGTGAGAGGAATGGCAACAAGTAATCGATAATTTTTTTCATCCATATCTAGACCTTTATTCATAAGGAATATATGAATTTGTTTACATAAAAACCATACAATAATAGTTTTAAATTGAATCAAAATAAATAATTAGATATTCAAGCAAAACAACCTTGCTTACTTGATATATGAATAAATGGATGAAAAACAAAATACTTTTTGCAATAGAATTTCATTTCATGAATAATTAATCGATAATATCTATTTTTGCAAGAAACCATTAATTTCTTGCGTGATCTATCAGAAAAACATCCATGTTAATGGTTTTTCATAAAAACACGGGTCAAATATGAAACCTTAGAGACCAATTTCCTGCAAACAAGGAATCTCAATATGATATTATATGAGTCAACCAAGCTCATCCTATCAACTGACACTAAACTTAGATTGATTGTTCATTCAGTAAAACTTAATTTATATATGTACCAAGCTCTTTTATTCGGCTCAGAAAAGAAATGTTAATATTTGAGATAATTCATTGATTTTTTGCATTTTATAACAAAAAATTTGTTTCGTAAACGACTAAAGAATTTCTAATAAAGCGATTCATTTATCATATATTTTGAGTCAAATATTAGTGACAATACTTGTGGTCAGAACCCATGAAATCATATCTCTTTGAGTCACGAATCCTATGATTTATTATCAGAACTGACTAAACAAAAGTTGTCCATTAAATCAAACCATGCATTGAATTAAATACTGTTATGATTGATGTCCCAAACTATTGGACAATAAGTTTTATTCTGTTCTCAAGATTACGATAAATATTTATAAGAAGAGAACATTTATTAAGTATTAAATAACATAAATAGCATTTAAATCAAAATATTGTACAGAAATTCAGTCAATATTTTTGGATCAATACAAAGGAATAGACGCAAAGAGTGCACCAAATCTGCGAAGAATTCAATTAAAATATTGATCAAATATGGTTTGAATGATACTTGCTACTTTCTTATACGTACCACATATAAAAAATTTGTGTTAATCGTAAAAAATCCAGAACCAGATAAAGACAATGAGTCCATATCTTGCGATAACTTCAATAACGACTTTAACTAAAATGAAAAATTGATATGAGATGACCAAGATTGTCTTAATTGAGCGCACGGGTGTGCGAGGGAGCTATTAGCCAAAAATACGCTACTAAGCTCAAAGACCTTGCACATCCGTGATTTGAGAGCTTACACTTTTGTATTCGACTTCATTTAAATGATTAATTCTGATAGTATTCAGCAATTTAACTGAGTTTTGAGCCGATATTCTGATCCGATTCCCGACCAAACAAATAATGAAAAGCGAAATAAAACAAACGATTGAATTGAAAATCAAAATGATTTCAAACTCTTCGATGGGATCCTTAAATCCAATCAAATCAATAGCAATGAAAACTCCACCAAAAACCGAAACCAAATTACTGGAAACAGTCAGAAAAAGGCCTGGGTATAGAAAATTATTCATCTGTTCTAGCAATTGTTGGATAGCAATAAAGGCAAGCCTTAAATCTTCCAAACTCTCGAAATTTCTGGACTGACTCGGAGTGAAGGAAGTCTCGATTTGACGGAATAGGCGGACAGTCTTAACGGCAAAGACATTAAAGTAATCGTTAATTATTAGTGAAATGTAAATAATGATTGACTCGAATGCCTTTGAATGCAATGTTGCGATCAATTTAAATATCAAAATCAAATAAAGGTTAACACTATTAGGCAGTTGTAAAATACAATCGTTTTGTTGTTCTTCATTACTATACCCGTTATTATTGACTGCATTCTCAATGAGTGAATACCAAAGAAATAAATTGAGTGAAGCGAACATAATGTTTGCTATTATGATCAGCCATACCCTCAACAGATTTGTTGAATGCTTTCTTGATTTTAGAGCTTGAACAATTTTATTGCTCGACGATATTTCGTTGAAATTCTTGTGAAACTGAATTATGGCTTTGCTTTTGAACAGAAGTATCAGATCGTTGTCAATGTTTTTGATAAACTCATTGCAGAACAGAATAAATGACACGATTTCTGCTGAACGCGATTCAGATAAACGAATGCTTTTTGTTTTGATTGAATCAAAATTAAAATTTGTTATAATTCCTGGAATTTTGATCAAAATAAACCCAATTATGAACAAACAACTGCACAGAATAGTCAAATATTTCAGATATGATTTACTGCTCCCATAATATGGTAAACCACACAAAGAGTGAAATAACGATAGCATTGAAAAGACATCTTTTGATTTCAAATTTCTATTTTGTCGGACACTTGTTTCAGAGCCACAACTTATTGTCGAAGATTTTATATTATAGTAAGGCTTCTGATATGGATTTCCATAAACCAAATCACTTTTATCTAAGCGTAACATCTCTTCAAATACATAACAAATAAAAGAAAAGACACTTTTTATAGGAAGTGTTTCGCACAAAATATTGACCGAAATTTTTGCATTAATTATTTAAATTGAAGTAAATATTGAATTCCAATACTTCTCTGTTGGAAATACTGACAGTTCTTCTATTGTTAGTTATTTTTTTTATGTCATACCTTTGTTTGTCATTAATTTTGATAAACTTTAATAAACAAAATAACAGGTATAATGAAACTAATGGATGGGTCGACGAACTGGCAATCGATTTCCAGATAATTATTTTTGATCTCATAATTAAAAATCGAAACAATCATAAAATAATGGGAAGTCGTTAAAATTAATTACAAGTCAATTGAATTCAGTAGAATAACCAGAACAGATTGAAATACGGATCTGCGAAAAAAAATTGCAAATCACTAATTGTTATCAAAACAAGCTTTCAATCAATTCATAGAAAAATCTAATATATTATAAAACTTTTCAAATGATTTCATTTATAAACTATTGCATTGAACTTCATATAAGAATAAATTCATTTCATTAATAAATTCTTATATCAATCGTTATGTTTGACTATATTCACAACACTTTGACTTTTAGACCGCTATCTGTCTATTCTGTGACCAAAACAATGTCTAAACCGACGAAAGATATTGAGTTCTTCTCAGTGACCGATCACTCGACACCCGAACCTAATTTCTTGAACGAAATCAAGAGAAGAAAATCGATTAAACTGGAGGCAAATGTTAACGGGTTTAACGCGATTTGTCTGTTTCACCAAATTTTTGGTCTTCCCTATTATGATATGAAACCGCAGTTCAATATTTTCCGAACAATTTTTGGATTCGTTTATAGTCTATCATTTATAACCATATTTGTGGGTAAGTCATGAGCTGTCCCTCTAATCAGACAATAATAATAACAATTGAAACAATTGATAGCATCATTGGTTCCGTGCCTTTTCACCTGCGGTGAGGGCAACGCTCAGAGATATAAGAGCCTAAGACTCAATAGATCTCAATCCTCACAAATCGTTGAAATCATTTTAATAGCTATTGAAGCCTATCATACGATAGATAACGATTTGGGTCTTATGTACGCCCGACACGAGTTTCAACACTTATATAACTTTTTGGAGAAAATTATAACAAAACATAAGATAGCGTTGAATACTGTTCTGAAGCGCCGGCTATTGATAATGGCTTGGGTTTTGATTGTCTTAAATATATTGCATGCGATCCTCGAAGTCGTCTTTTTATTTCCGATAGTAATGGAAGAGATGCAGAGAAATCAGAACAGCACTCATAATACCACTCATAATAAGGAGCCATACATAGATATGCCCGAAGGGTTTACCCTTTATTTGACACTTGGTATCAAAGCGTATGGTGCCATACACTCGAAAGCATTGGACACTTTAATAATCTATTTCTCGTTTTTATTAATTTATTATATGAGAGCCTTCGGTATAATCGTTAAAGAATTGGTTGATTCCAGAGATAATTTTGACTCAAACGCTCCGAATAACAACAACAGTATTGAAACAAAAAAGTTGCGCTCTTTTGACGAATTGAGACAATCTTTTGATGCTTTCGAGGAATTGGTCCACAAGACTAACGATTGTCTTTCGCCCTGTATTTTACTGACAAATGTCTGCAACATTTTTGCGATATTTGGGGGAATATTCATCGGAGTGGATATAGTTGGCCAGGGTGCTAAACTGGAAGAAGAGGAGGCTTTCCAACTTCTTAATGCTGTCGTTTGTATCATTTGTGTCTTTTTCAGGTATTCATTGAATTTTATTTTTCCCTCAAATTAATGGCCAATAAACTACTGAAACGTCTTTTTATAAGTCTTTTCCCTCTTTTTATTAATTTATTGATATTTAGCGCAATATTTGGCGACAATCTTATAACCGAAACTCAAAAATCTTTGAAACCGTTGACGAAAATAAAGTTCAATAAAATCAATTCAGAAGAATACAGAAGTGTATGTCCTCTCAATTTATTGGTTACTTTAAAATCAATACTATTTCTAATGATTTGATTTTATTCTGTTTTGTTTCTGTTTATATCATCGCTTTTTGTGCCATAATTGGATGTAATTCAGGTCAAGACATTAATTGATGGAATGGAAGAGACAAAGATTCAGTGTTTGAGTGGCACAGGATTTTTCAGACTCGATAAAAGACACTTATATAGAGTAAGCACTCATTTCACTACAACTCAATTATTTTTGGTTTCAGACAAAAACTAATCAGTATTTGAAATTCAATACACTTTTTGAGATAAAAATTTAAGAGTTTTGTTCAAAAAAATAAGTTTTAAACGAAAAATGAGTGAAATCTTTCAAATCAAACGATAGAGTAATTGAATTACATTTCACTCAATGAACAAAAAATATATTAATTTCCTGAAAAAGTAATTCATATTTCAAACAAAAATATTTTTATAAGAAAAGAATCGAATCAATCGATAATATGTTGTTTGTCGGCACCGAATGGTTGCACTTTACTGTCTCTCTTTCTCTACTAAATAACCTATCAATTCATCAATTGTTTCAATTTATTCCAGATTGGATCAATAATTGTACCTTACATGATTTTGTTGAGCCAGAAGTACTAATTCAAGTGTTATGGTACAAAATTGACTGGATTACATCCTTCAAATGAATAGCTCTGAGCACTTGGACAGCAATTTTCTCAATAAAGTCATAATTTAACTAGATTACATGTATTTATTTGGTGTGAATAAACAAAAAGTACCAAGCTTGTTATTAGTACAATACAAGTAATGTTCAGTTCATTTGACTGACGAATGAGAGACGAATTTAGTGAATAGTTTTGTCAGAGGGATAGTAAGGGATCGGCATATAATCATTTAAGGGACGCATAGACTAGAAAATTGATATTAGAGTCAGTTATTGTGCAAAACACCTGGTTTTTCGTCTAATCATATCTAATATGAATGGTGGCAGTCGTTACAGTCGTGGAAGTCCTCGATATATGAATGGTGTGGAGCACTCATGTGACTGCCCTTTCACGGTCTTCAAAGTCAATTTTGTGATGTTATAGTTCACCTCAACTAACATTTTCTCTGCGATAATAGCCTTATATTCAATGCCTTCGAAGCGGAAAATTTGGTTCACATTTGAAAGAAAGCAAACTTTTTTGCACTACTTTTTCAGTACACAATCTGTTACTAGTTTTCACCATTTCCTACACATTGTCCCAAAACGAAGGTCTGACTCTCCGTTTAGTAGAAGAGATGCCGGTATTCAAAGCCGAGTCGAGAGAAGAAATGCTAATTCGTTGCCAACAATTGAATCGGACTTTTACTGCACTCATACATAAAAGTGTAGGACTTCTCACCCAAAAGACTAACTACTCCTCTACTCCTTGACATAACTCACTGTTCGCTATTACTTACTATTACTCGCATTACTATTATTATAATAATAAATGGAAACAGAGTTTAACTGTAATTTTTATACACTGTCACCAAAATTATCATAAATTTTCAAATTCTTATTGAATTGATAAAAGAGTGAAACCAAGACTTTTCTCACGGATTCTGAAATTCAATACAAATTATTACAAGAAATGAAACCAACAAAAGGTTTCCTCACTTTAAGGCGTTAAACAAATTATTTTTATTCCCCACTATTTGTAAAATCTTCTAATTTATGACAAATTATCGATATATAGCTAAACTTGGTGATTGTCCTAGATCATATGGGACCACCTAAAATGTCATTTGTTATTCTCAGTATTTAAAATTCTCAAAATCTATACCAAAATAATTAATAGAATTTTATTGTAAATCTTTTTATTATTTGTGAGGAAGTGTTTCAAAAATAAAATGGAAATACATTTCAATAGAACACAAAAAATATAAACTAATGAATAAAATAATCCAATTTCTGGAATAGGATTCCAGAGGACAGGGTTTCGTATCAATGGATTCGATGAATATTTATTAACATATGAACAGAATTATATGCATTACACCAGACGTGTGTCGTTCCCAAAGAATAAGATTTAGTGTCAATTTGGGAAACAATTCTTGAGCCGTGTGTTTGTCGTTGAGATTTGTCGGGTTCGCCGCCAGAAGCCTATCAGTAATGCCTGAGCGATGCTATGCTGTAATTGGATCTAATATTCTGTTTATGATGGATGAGTTGCAGAGACTGTGCAATCAATTGGACAAATCTGACGATACAGGACCAGACCAGAAGATCAGAGCAACAGAGAAATTGTTTAACACATTTGCAAATTGGTTCGGATCTGTTATTCTCGCAGATGTTTTCCTCCCTCTCTCTGAGCGACTCTTCATAAAAGTCTCAATAAATTGTGTGTCAACTAAATGTTTTTGCTTCAACTCAACTCATCGGATGGCATGCCTTTCCTCTGGAGTTAATGCCACCCAAATAGTGGCCGAAAACGAGTTAAAGAAGAACTACAAGAACGACACCACAGGACAGGCAGCAGGTGTTTAACAATAATAGCCAAGTCGTAGATCTGGACAAAACATTATCACCCGTTAGACCAGTTTATTGGCACTCAATATATACTAAGTATCTGAACCTCAAAGCACTGGTTGAGTAGATATTTGGTTAATAACGAGAAAAATGTTAATAACGTTAATAATAGGATCGACTGAATGACAAATATTGGAAAGTCCTCTGAATTTGGATTTTCTCTCAAATATATATTCGTCTGAAAAATATAAGTCTTTTTGTGTTTCAATTGTTGTTATCCTAAGTGTCATCCAAACAATGATATCGATTTCTGAAGAGCGCTTGCAGTGGTGGCGGTCCACAAACCATATGAAAAGAAAGAGTCAGTTCAGAGCAGATCCCCTGCACTCGACTCGGTAGGGGTCGTTCACTGGATTCAATTGATAAGTAGACAACATGTTTGCCAATTGAATAGGAAGACGATCGGGTGTTGAGTGACTCCAATACAATACTATTGACAGCATTGAGAGAAGAGTCGCTTCTCTCTCTTAATGGGACCCAACGATGACAACCAAACGATGAACTGTCCGTAAGAGTGACAGAGAGAGAGAGAGAGAGAGAGAGAGAGAGAGAGAGAGAGAGAGAGAGCTGAGAGTATGAGAGCAAAAGATAAGGGATAAGGGGATCAATTGGTATTTGGCTGTCGACCACACACAGCACCGTCACATTTGAACACAACTCGACAGTTAGTTACAGAACTCACTCTCAAGCCTTGCAAAGTCCTGACAGTCCAGGTGTGCCCCGGCTTTCAATTACTGACAATAAGTAGTTATTATTTAGTGGATGTGCTGTATATGAGATGAGGAATGCCATACACTTTATGCCTATTTATTGATATGTTTTCCGCAGAAAACAACATATCATTGCCTCAAAGGGAAAGGGATTGCAATTGTGGTCAATATTGTTGTCGTGCGATATGTTTAGTAGTGACCACAGAGAGAGTATTGGCCAGAATTACGCCATCATTGCATAGGAACAGCTGGTCTGAGCCCTAATCCCTTGCGATCAATCAGTCATTGGTCTGACTCTAAGACCGATGGGACAGATAGTCAGACGTGAGTTCTATGCCATCGGTTTGGCGTAACATTTGTTTTTATCGAATTCATACTACAAGAGCACTACGAGAGCACTGGTAACACTTTGTCGTAAAGCCGTTTTAAGCGATACCCAGTCCTCTACTCCTTACTATAAATTGAGAGTAAACTAAAGTACGTGTTATTAGTGTCTGGACTGTAGTCCGACTGCGGTTTACGTATTACTTCTCAACAATAATAATGTTTTCTCTATTGTTATGCAAATCATTAGTCACTTGATTTGATACTCTTTCCGATTATTGGTATCGTATTTGGCTTTTGTGTTGAGTCAATGCCAGTCCTTCATAGCCTGCGACTAATACCATAGCATTTAGCAGAACGCGGTTTGGCTGCAGTTTGGCTGCAGATGGCCCTAAACGGTGTCACCCATTAACAGTTGAGTCAAGACCGCCGATCGGGGGTTTCACCATAACATATAATTGTCTAATTATATGCTTCAGGGGTTGTGCGCTCCATAACAAAAACTAACTGTTGACCGATTCATACTATTCATCAACTTTTATATTTATTACAATATAATGTCTCTCTCTCTCTCTCTCTCTCTCTCTCTCTCTCTCTCTCTCTCTCTCTCTCCCCATCTCTCCTCGCACAGAAATTCAAAACACA